>APFE030251798.1:36017-93718 GCA_000404065.3 Pinus taeda
TGTTTGTCATTAGAGAGTCTTAGACTCCTAGGAAGGTTAGATTTGTCCGCAAGTATAACTCATTCCGCGTGACACATAATCTTCCCAAAGTACTTGTCCCATAGTGGAGGTCTCTAATCTAGCATCTTAAAGGGGCGACACCTTTCAGCTTGGACTCAAATGACTCTTTGTATTGGGATCCCGATGGAGGATTTTTTTCAATCAAATCTATATATGCCTCCTTACATTAGAAAGAAAATAATTATTGGGATCACTCGAAGGAGGCATGGAAAATAGAAACCCTGCCAAAAATAAAAGTATTCATGCGGACACTCTTCAAAGGAAAGACTCTTACTCTTGATAATATTCAAGAGAAAGGCTATGAAGTCCATCTACGATGTGTAATGTCTTAGAAAAGTGAAGAAAACATCCAACATCTCTTCCTGGGATGTTCCTATGTTCGTTCCTATTGGCAATAGCGCGTAGGACCTCTGGGGATAGATATTCAACATTCGCTACCTTTGCAATCGCTCCTAGTAAATTGGAAAAGCCAATATCCTTATATTTTAAAAAATGAAGAAAAAATCAAAATATATATATTGAGCTTGCCCTCATTTATGTGCTGGCAAATTTGGTTAGCAAGAAACCAAAGGATCTTCGAAGATCACATTCGAAGAAATAGAATAGTACTTGGAAAAACTTGGAACATGACAATCGAGTTCATCAATTCCAAAGGAGTTAAAGCTATATATATCAAACATATGTGGCATGGGGAAAGAACCTGGTTAGAATTCGTAATGAGTAAGCAGCAAAAAGAAAACATCAGTAAATCAATCATCAGTAGATCGACTATTAGCACTCAGAGTTGGAAAATTAGAATTAAAAAAGAGGTTTTTAAAGCACGCACGAAAAAATTAAATATGACCTGCTAATTGTATGATGGAGCTTCTAAGTCAAATTCCGGCAAGGCTGGAGCTTGAGGTCTCATATTCAATCCAGGAGGAATAAATTCCATCACTTATGAATGGGGATTAGGAGACTTATCCAAAAATAGGGAAGAATCATACAACCTCCTCTTGGGAATGGAAATATTAACGAAACAAGGTATGAAGAACTGAGTCATAACGGGGGATTCGGCAATAATTATTTAATCGATTGTAGAGAGAAGAAGCCTCAAGAACTAGATTCTCAGTCAAATAATAAAAATGGTGGAAAAAAATCTTCAATACATTGGAGAAGTCACCTACAATCATATCCTAAGAGAAAATAATGGTACAAATGATATGCATGCAAATTTGGCTATCAAGTGCACAGAATTGCAGTCAAGTTGAGGTCATCAGTGTGGGCATTGGTCACCTCAATACAAAAAGACAGAACTCAAAAGAATAATAGAATTACAAAAATTGCAATGTACAGACATGATTTTCAGACTCTTTCAATAAAGGGAGTCTCATCCACTCAGGTTCCCCATGAAATGAACAAATTATCTATCTTTTAGAGGCCCTCAGTGCAGATATATAATATTTCTTTCTCAGGGCCAATTCCCATCTCTTCATTGCTCTTTCTCTTTGTCTTTCTCTTGTCCCTCGGCTTAGTTCCGTCGAGTCCCAGATGCATATTTCAAATTCCCTACATTTGTCTTTGCGCCCCATGGGTGTTTCAGATTATCCTCTCTGATATTTTCTGGCCCCTTCCTTTCATGCAGCTTTGGTGGTATAGATTCCTCCCCTTCACGCTAAGTTGGTGTGTTTTTCCTCTTCTCCACCTCGTGCAGCTCTAGTGGATCATTCTTCTCCCCTTCATGCTGCTTTGGTGGCTTCTTTCCCTGCTTCAAATCTTGGCTTATTAGAGTGGATGCCTTCACATCTATTGTCACTCTTTTTCCTCTAGTCTCCTTAATTCTCTATCTAGTCTTAGAAGAAGCTCTCAATCTCCCTATATTTGTCTCTACACTCCTTTTGTCTTGCTTTTCCTCTCAGTTATAGTCTTGCCCCTCCCTTTTGTGCAGCGGTGGTGGTTTGCATTCCTTCCCTCGACGCTACACTCGCGGTACCTCCCTCTCCTCATCATGCACCGCTAAAGGTCTGTGTCTCCACTCACGTAGTCTTGGTGGCCTCTGTTTCTTCCCTTACCGCTGCTTTGGTGGATTTTTTCTAGTTTTGACTCTTGGTTTATAGTTATTGGTGACGTATCTAGTGGAAAAACTAACATCTATTCTTCTCCCTCCTAGAAAGAATGCGTTCTTCCCTTAGGGAAAATTTAATGGAATCCTCCAGAAAATGTTCCTAAGTGTGGGAGCTGCACTATGTGTAAAGCCAAAAAAGTCATGATCGAACAAATAAGAGAAACAATAAAGGACTATAAATTTGAAGCAAAATATGAGAACTCATTCCTAAAGAGATAGTTGGAAGAGCATAGGAAGGAAATTTCAAAACTAACGCACAAATGTAAGCATATGGAAGAAATGATCAACTGTTTGAAGGGTTTACTAATTAACCAGATGGGAGAGAACTCCAACTATCAAAGCAACAAGAATCAACTTCCGTCTCATTATGAATCTTTAGTAAACAAAACATAGTCTCCTCATTTCTTCTCTTCTTATTTCTACAAAGCTCTTTCTTTAATAGTTTATTATGTTATGTAAATGTATACTACTGTTGAATCAGTTCATAGATATTTATAGCGATAGTGCAATCGGTACTTTCACAATAAAAATGGGAACGATTTGGAAGATAGGGAATGTTTTCCCTAGATTTTTCTTCCAAGTTGTCCCTCTCCATTTGGCATTGATGTAATGGGGGCTTGCGTCCGATTTTATTTTTGGAATAGAAATATAGTAATTGACTCTGTTAAAAGAACATATATCATCAACCTATTTTGTCAAAGTTTCCTATGAGAACCCGTCTAACTAATCACATGAATCTCCTATAACACATTTGATTGTTTGCATGGATTTATTCTACATTTTTTGGCTTTTAGGAGCTATCCCTCCTATAGTCATGGCCTAAGGCTTGCGTGAACCTTTTAATGTTTCTTTTTCTTCTAATATCTAACTCCTAGTGAATTACCTAGGTGGATATAGACTTAACTAGTTGTTCAACTCCACTAAACATCTATGTTGCATCTATTTCTCTCCATTCAGAATCCACATTGCTTATGATCACATTATGGGAAATTGTGGGCTTCAACTCATTTAGAGCATCACTCCTTGAGTGTGGTCATGCAACTTGCATATAAATCAAATATTGGAACTCTTTCCATGTATATTTGTTGGGTAATATTTCTTCATCAAGATTATTATGGTGATATTGGTGACATTGATGAAAACCCAATGACAACAAGTTTTAGGTCATTGAACTGTTAAAATAAAGCATTAAATAAAATAATAATAATAAAATATAATGTCTACTTAATGTGAGAAATAAGAAAAAAATATCTATGTGCTTGGAGTCTCCCTAGACTATGTACCACATTAATAGTTTGTTGGATTGTATACCATTCATTCCCTTTTACGTTTTTTGCTTTATTTGACCTTTTACACATTGGGATTGGCTTTTGTCCCCTCTATGTTTGCTTTATACTGAGTGATGAATACCTAGTGACAACAAACCTTTTCTGCAGTGGGTTTGGGTTTTTCCCTTGTACGTTGGCTTTATAACGCATCATGAAAACCCAGTGACAATGAATTTTAGGCCATTGCACTACGAATGATAATAAGCATTAATAATAAACATCTAATATAATAAATAATAATATATCAATATAATTAATAATAATACTGAAATAGTACATGTCTACGTGCAATTTTCAAAATAATAAATTAATTTCCATTGATTTTTATATGCTAATATATAATTGAAACATAATATGATTGATATTCCTAACCATTATATTACCAATTATTTACATGACATTTATATTAAATATTCTGCATACTTAACATTGGACAACTTCAGAACATATTGAGAACTTGGGGGAGCGCTGCTATTAGGGTTCTGACCATCCTCTGAAACGGCGCAGAAGGTTCAGGCACAACAGTCATCCAGGACCTGACCTCAAGCCTCTTACGATAGGCAGTACGAGGCGTATCTACAGAGCTCATGGACAACCCCTAGGGGGGAGCATCATTTCCCTCCCCAACAACAAATGCAATGCAGCCAGGGCATGAGCAGCCTATCGTCCTCAGATTTGTAGATGAGGAGGCACTCAACAATGATACCCTGCAGCAAAGCGCGCGCAAACCGACTAATAAGCAGATAAAGAAGAGAGAAGATATTCCAGGAAGAAATGACAGGCCAGAGGAAAGGCCTAAGATCATCTCAAAAACATGCAAACCAATCACAACTAAAAGGCTAAGAATAGAGCTACCAGGACAGAAGATCGATGAACAAATCTAGTACATGAGGGATCATGCCCTCATTTGGAAATTTATAGGGTTTTGGCCGAAAGAAAAAGCTCTATACGGATGGATCACAACTCAATGGAAACCCAAAGGCCATCTCACTCTGCAGCTAGGACCAAAAGGGTTCTTGAAAAATACAGAATCATGGATGAGGGACCATACTTTTTCAACTTAGCCGGATTGTATCTAAGATATTGGGTAGCAAGATTCAACCTGGATAACGAAGACCTAACCTAGGCTCCAGTTTGGATAAGAATGTACTCGCTTCCGGATGAATACTGGGATGAAGGCTTGCTTAAAGATATACGAAATGGTCTAGGAGAATACATAAAGGTTGCGGAAGAAACAAAGCTTCGAAGATATATCTCATATGCTTGCATTTGCATCTTCATGCGCGTGGATCAAGCCCTTCCAGACTCGGTAAGTCTTTCTCACTATGATCATGAATGGATCCAACCTCTGAACTACAAACATGTACCTTTTAGCTGCCGAAAATGTCATGCTCATGGACATTTATTGAGAGACTGTCTACTAAACACCAAGATTAGTTTGTCTGACCTCTCTAACTCTCCATCCCAGGATGGCTTTGCGAAAGCACCCAGCTGGAAACGAGCGCATAAAAAGCCTTCAACTGGCAAAAAACCCATCCAGATTCTCCATCCATCCCTTCTACTAGTAACAGATTTGAAATTCTAGCCCAAGACTCCGATGAGCATAACCTGAACTCTAAGCCCAGCTCAACACCCATCTCAGCCTCATCCCAACCCCCTCCTTCGGCCCCCCCACCCAAGTCACAAATATCCGCAGGTGTCAAGGCTTCCCCCAAAAATAGCCAAAAGGAGCCTGCAGAGATAGAAAATGACATGGAAGTTGATGGACTCGCAGAGAAACTGAATAGCTTAAATATATCCACAGTCGAAAACATTCAGGTGCAACAGATGGAGGAAGAACCAGAAAGTATAGATATGGATGGACTAGACATTCAACAACTAGAACTAGCCTACAAAAAGAGGGACTATGATAACATCCTAGAGCTGCAACTCAACAAACTGGAAGTGGTCATATCAAGAGATTATCAGCAGAAACAACTAGGCATCCAGCCGGGCAGCTACTGGGATGGCGGTTTCCCAACAAAAGACTTCAAGAAGAGGGTAAGAAGAACGATATTCGAGCGAACAATAGAAGTCGAAAAAATCCTGGTGGACTCAGGCAGGTATGCAAAATTGACAAAGTACTACAAACCCTCAACTATTAGTGAATCATGAAGCTCATTTCATGGAACTTAAGAGGGCTCAATAGCCCAGGCAAACTTAGAATACTAAAAAATATGATAAAAATGGAAAAGCCATAAATATGTTTTCTCCAAGAAACCAAGTGTAACAACAGTACATTAGGAAGCATCCTCTCTAAAGCATGGCCAGGTTGTAATTCGGTTGCTATGGACACCTTTGGAGCTTCAGGAGGGCTAGCTATTGCATGGAATACGAGCGAGTTAACCCTCTTCGACTTCCATGCATCCCACCACTTCATTCAAGCCACCTTCCACATCCTATGCACCAATATACATGGACACCTTTCAAATGTCTATTTCCCACAGGAAGTAGGAAACAAATATGATCTTCTCAACATGATTGAGGCTCTGAATAACAATAGAATGCATCATATTTGGATCATTGCAGGGGATTTTAACATGATCACCTCGCTGGAGGAAAAGATGGGAGGAAGAAACAGGAAACTACCCACTTCAGAGAATTCATCCAAAACACCTCTCTAATTGATCTGCAATTTTGTAATGGTAAATACACATGGAGTAATCGCAGAGCAGGGAAGCACTAAATCGCTTCCAAACTGGACAGATTCCTCATATCCGATAACTCGGTCTACTTAGGAGGAGATATAATGGCTGCAATTCTTCCCCATTCAAGCTCAGATCACTGGCCAATTTCCCTCCAATGGCAACGACCGGGAAACACCACCGGAAGACCATTCCGCTTTGAAGAGTTTTGGCTTACCCACCCTAACTTCAAATATTTCTTCAGGAACACTTGGAACACCTTGATCCCACGAGAGGGCTCCAAATGTTTCAATTCCAATAGAAACTAAAACATCTAAAGCAACGTCTAAAACGCTGGAATCATGAAATGTTTGGAAACATCTTCCAAGTGCAATAGGATTTGAATAAGGAAATGGCAGACCTCCAACAACAAGTAATCATAGGAGGTCATACGGAGGGAACCTTGGAGCAGGAGCAGTGTATCCGCAATAAGCTAGAAGAGAGGAGAAAGCAGGAAGAGATTTTATGGAAGAAGAAGACCATAATTAGATGGTTGAAAAAAGGTGAACGAAATACGGAATTATTTCATTAGACCACTGTTCAACGAAGAATGCACAACAATATACCCTTCATTCAAAAGCGAGCTGGGGCGAGGATAGAAAAACATGAATAAATTGAGGAGGAATTTCTAAATCACTTAAAGCAAGTTCACCAAGAGCCCAATGCAGATAGGCGACCAGCTATAGAAAGAATCACCGAAAATGTGCCAGAGCTTATCACTGAGGAACATAACAAGCTCCTCCTTCAGCCTATATTGACACAGGAGGTGGATACAACCATGTCCCAACTCAAGGAAGGCAAAGCCCTTGGCCCGGATGGCTTCACTACAACTTTCTTTCACACTTTCTGGGAGCTGATAAAACTTGAGGTCTGGCAAGTGGTGGAGGAATCGAGAGCTCTTAATTGGCTATTACCTTCTCTCAACTCAACTTTCATTGGGGTTATACCAAAAGAGGAGGAATCCAGTACCCCAGACAAATTTCGGCCGATTGCGCTTTGCAACGTCATATACAAAGTGATCTCCAAGGTCATAGCCAACAGGTTAAAGCCTCTCTTACCTTTGCTCATCTCTCTGGAACAATCGAGGTATGTTGAGGGAAGACAGATCTTGGACGGCATTATCCTCTCGCATGAGATTATACACTCTCTCAAGAATTCCAAATAGGCAGGTATGATTCTAAACCTTGATCTTCCAAAAGCCTTTGATAATCTCAGTTGGACATACATTCAGAAAATGCTAAATGCCTTTGGATTCTCTCCTATGTGGGTTTGCTGGATTATGAGTCTAATAACCTCCACCTTCTTCTCCATTCTTCTGAATGGAATCCCATCTCGACCCTTCAATCCCTCATGTGGAATCATGCAGTGAGACCCTCTTTCCCCCTTCCTCTTTGTTTTAGTGGCTGAAGACCTGGGAAGTCACATTAAACATGCCCTCCTCTCCCATCATATTAAAGGTATCTCCATCCACAACTCCCCAGCAATAACTCATCAGTAGTTTGTTGATGACAGCATTCTCTTTGGCTACCATTCAGTCTAGGAAGCCTCCTGCTTCAAATCCTTGCTCAATGACTTCTCTGAAGCCTCAGGTACCAGCATCAATAATTCCAAGTCACAGATTTTTTTTTCCACACCCCGCCTATAGTTAAGCATGCTGTAGTCTGGATTATGGGATTCCCCACTACCACTCTCCCCTCCAAATATCTTGGAGCCCCACTCATTGCCTCTGCAATCAAGCACTCCTCCTAGCATATTCTCATTGAAAATCTTGAATCCCGTCTAAACCTATGGACGCACAGAACTCTGAACATGGCTAGTCGAGTGGTTCTTATAAAAGTAGTTTTACAGGCTATGCCACTCTACTTATTCTCAATCCTAGTGGCTCCTAAATGGGTGTTAAAAAGAATAAGGGACATTCAGTGAGGCTTCCTATGGGGAAATTCGACAACAAATCCCAAATGGGCATTGGTCAAGTGGACTACAGTTTGCATGCCCAAGGAAAAAGGAGGCATTGGCCTGAGGGATCCAAACCATAGCAATGCTATCATGAGCACCAAAATTTGGTTGCAGTGGCTATCCTCCCCAGAAAAACCCTGGGAAGCCATCTAGACGGCCAAATATGCCAATCAAAGACCTCAGGAGGAGGTCATTAGGTTTACTCCTAATGTCAAAGGCTCTCTAATATGGAAAGCGGCCAAACAACACTACCAATTGATTCAGCAACACAGTTTTTGGGATGTAAGAAATGGAAGAACAACACGATTCTAGATGGATGCCTAGAACCAAATGCCAAAGCTTAGCAGCATTCTAAATGCACCTCCAAACTTCATTAGAGAGGAACAACATCAGGACAAGATCTGGCAGTACTGGACTCAGGAGACAGAGCAAGGCTTTAGGAAATGGAAACAAGGTGACCAACTCACCTGAATTGCAGCAATCCCACTTGTAGATGATCTGGAAAGGGAACTTCGCAAAAGGAGCATTAGACGCTATGAAGACAGGGACATTCTGCAATGGGGATACATGCCTAAATGTACTTTCACCACTTCCAAAGCCTACAAAATTATGTGCACAGACTTAACTCCCCCTGACCAAATATGGAACAAAATCTGGGGGCTTGGATCATGGCCTAAAGTCTCCTTCTTCCTCTGGCTAGTGGGACATCAGAGAATTCTCACCTTGGATAAACTCAGACGAAGAAGGAGGAAACAATCCACCTGTGTCAATTGCAAAGCTCAGGAGGAAACAATCCAGCATCTCTTGGATGCCTGCCCCTTGGCCAATCAATTATGGGAGAAAGTGAGCTTCAGATGTCAAAGACGATGCAGGCTCTCGGATGATATCACAAATCACCGTGGCATTGGCAAATGAATCAATACAACTGGTCGAAATTATCTAGAGCAAGCTCTGTGTGAATCTAAAAGAGGCTCTACTGCTTCGCTCATTGACGACGGAGGACCTTCTGACTCTAGACAATGAGAAAGCCATCTGGGAAAATTGGAATTTGCAACTCCCTCAGGAACCCCTCTACAAAGTATCCCCTAAAAGCAGCAACACCAAAAAGGTGTCTTGGACTACCCCTCCAAAGCACTCCTTCAAGCTCAATGTTGATGGAGCCTCAAACGGCAATCCTGGAACTGCAGGTTTTGGCGGAATCTTCAGAAATGACAAAGGCTCGCCTCTTCTGATCTACTATGGAAACATAGGATGGGACACCAATAACTCGGCTGAGTTAGAGGGACTTTGGCAAAGTCTCATTCTCTCAAGAAATCACAGCTTTCATCCCATGGAGGTGGAGGGAGATTCCCAGATCCGAATCAACATGGCCAAGCACCTCCTAAATGGCTCCCAAGCAAAGAAAATAGCCACGAGTAGGAGGCTTGAAGCAAGATTGGAAGCCATGGAACAAGAGCTTCTCAGCAACAGGGCCATCACTTTCAATCACATAAAGAGGGATGGCAACAAGGTCACTGACTTCCTGGCCAATGTGGGTGTGGAAAATGAGCATACTCTTCAAACCAGGACTCTAAACATTCTAATAAATCATGAGCAAGCACAAGAATGCAACCGTCTGGTCCAAAATGATGTCGTCCCCCCGGATGCGGGTGACCACAGTAGTTAGTTATGAGATGGGACGGGCAAGCAGTGTGAGCCACCTGCCCGCCATGTGCACTTGCGCCGTGTCCACATGGGGGAATGGACATTCCCATGGATGCTGGTACAATAGCCATAGACTGCCTCACTGGAGCATTTACGCTCCACCCACCTCTGCCTGCAAAACAAGGTTCAGCTCCTCGGCTCTCATGACGGCCATAGTTATGGCAGGAGCACTTCGATGTAAGGGAAAATGCATTATTAATGGGTGTAATAAGGAATTTTCCATGCTATTACAGGCTTGGCTCGGGGTCTTACAGTTGCCACTGGCGCTGTGGAGGGGGAATTTTGGTCTGAATTCTCAGGCCACTTCCTCTTCTACGGACTCCTGGACCACTCATGGCCTGTGTTTTTCTGATGGGTTTATGAACCTCTTACTGAACCCTCATCCGCCTGTTGGATCCAATCCTCCACCTGCGTATGATTCGCTGTGTTTTCCAAATTCCAATTTGGCCCTGTACAGCCCTGCAATTATGGTTCGGCCTTGACAACGAGTGCTCAACCGACGGGGCACATCCCGTGGCGGTTCTTCGCACCCTTCTGTCGCCGAGGATACCTCCCACCATTTCCATTGCCACTGTCACTGCCCTTATGCTGAAGGAGAAAGTTTCCTTAGGCCAAGCCAATTTCTACAAGCGAGCTTTCCTGGGTCCTCTTCCTCACCCTCCTTTGGCTCTGTAGTTTTCACTTTCAACACCTCTCTGAACTGCCCCTGGATAAATGCCCATGTCTCAATGCTCTTCATCAAGGAGGCCCAAGAAGAGGGCGATTCCAGTGATCAAAGGGAGGTTACGTGGCTCGCAATGAAGGAATTTTGGCTTTCCAGTTTCTGGCTATGTGTCAATGTGTCAATGTGTCATGGTGTTAAAGTGTCAATGTGTCAATGTGTCATGGTGTCAAAGTGTCAATGTGTCAATGCTGCAGAGCATTTGTCGGTGCTCAGGGTTTGTTTCTTAAATTTGTCGGTGCTCTGTGTCACAATGTTTTTTGGAATCCCCTTCGCGGGAATGATTTTTTGGTGCCTCTGGCCCCTCCGTGGGTTAGATTAATGGCCTGGTTCGCCTTAAACTAAGAATGCTGCTGCTCCACGCTGCCATTTCCACCAGGCAGCTGGTTCTTTTTGACAACATGACTGTAATTGTACTATGTTTCTGTAATTAATAGATTAGTTTTACTGAGAAAAGAAAAAACATTGACAACTTCAAAAAAATTAAGGTATAATCAATGATATATATAACCCATTAATTTTTTTTATAAAAATGTATAGAATATGTGAAAATAAATTTGTCAAGCACATTTATATGCAACTATTTGTATTATCAAAGTTTAAATCAATTGAAAAAAATGTATCCAATTTTTATTTTGTGCAAGCTTGTTAGGACCTTTTTATTAATTTTTTGTCAAAAAATAAGTAGGCTACATCCACATTCCAGATGGTTAGGTGACCTCAACGTACCCCATAGGAAACCAAGTCTGTTGACCACCTAATGGCATGATAAGCCAATCCAAAAGAAAAATATGATGAGTCTAGCAAGCCATGTTAAATAAGTTTGAATGTCCTTATAATTCCTATAATCTAGATAAATGTAAAAATTCTAAAAATTATGAAACTTTGCATACAAAAACCAAAACAAGAAGTGCACCAACACACTATGCATCTTCAGCTGAATTAACAAGAGCAGGGTCCTTCACACTGGAGTCTAGTAGCACAGTTTCAGGTATACATGGAATATTTTGTGTGATGCGACTTAGGCAGTAATTTTGTTGTTGCAAGTTGGAATTGAATCTTTTGAAACTCCTTGCTATAATCTGGGTTGTGCAATGTCTCAGAAAAGTGAATAAAACATCCAACATCTCTTCGTGGGATGTTCCTTTGCTCGTTCCTATTGGAACGAGCTCGTAAAACCTTTGGGGGTAAGTATTAAACATTCGCTACCTCTATAATCATTCCTAATAAATTGGAAAAAAAAGTATCCTTCTATTTTAAAAAACAAAGAAAAAATCAAAATATATATGTTGAGCTTTCCCTCATTTATGTTCTAGCAAATTTGGTTAGCAAGAGACTAGAGGATCTTCAAAGATCACATCCTAGGCAATAGAATAGTACTGGAAAAAACTTGGAGCATGACAATCGAGTTCATCAATTCGAAAGGAGCTAAAACTATAGATATCAAACACATGTGGCATGGGGAAAGAACCTAGTTAGAATTCATGATGAGTAAGCAGCAAAAATAAAACACCAGTAAATCTACCATCAATAGATCTACTATTGGCACTCACAGTTGGAAAATCATAATTAAAAAGGAGGATTTTAAAGCACACACGGAGAAATTAAATATGACTTGCTTATTGTTTGGTGGAGCTTCTAAGCCCAATTCAGGCAAGCCTCGAGCTCGAGGTCTGATATTTGATTCAGGAGGAATAAATCCCATCACTTACAAATGGGGATTAGGAGAATTATCCAATAATAAGGAAGAACCATACAACCTCCTCTTGGGAATGGAAATATTAAGGAAACAAGGTATGAAGAACCCAATCATAATGGGGGATTTGATAATAATTATTCAATTGATTGTAGAGTGAAGAAGCCTCAAGAACCAGATTTTGAGTCAAATAATAGAAAGGGTGGAAAAAAATCTTCAATATCTTAGAGAAGTCACCTTCAATCATATCCTAAGAGAAAATAATGGCACAACTGATATGCAAGCCAATTTGGTTGTCAATCATCCTATGGGAGAATCCATAATTGACATTGAAACTGCTCAAAAATTGATCCCATAGGACTTCAAGCAGTCAAGTGCAGAGAATTTCACTCAAGCTGAGGTCATCAAGGTGGGCATCAGTCACTTCAATACAAAAAGCCAAAACTCAAAAGCATAATAGAATTAGGAAAATCATAATGTACAGACAACATTTTCAAACTCTTTCAATAAAGAACGTCTCATCCACTTAAGCTCCCCATGAAATGAACAAATTATCTATCCTACAAAGGCCCTCAGTGCAGATATATAATATTTGTTTCTCAGGGCCTGTTCCCATCTCTTCGTTTCTCTTTCTCTTTTTATTTCTCCTGTCCCTGGGCTTAGTTCCGTCGAGTCCCAGATGCATATTTCATATTCCCTGCATTTTTCATTGCACCCCTTGGGTTTCTAAGATTATCCTCTGTGATATTATCTCACCCCTTCCTTTCTATTGAAGCCCTGAAAATTAGGTCTACAACAAGGGGGATACCCACCAAGTCCAGGCCTTGAAAGTAGCTCCTTTTCTATTTGGGATGGTGGGTCTAATTGGGGATAATGGGACCAGTTTCCCAATTTGTGTGTGTTGATAAGAATTTATATTTCTGTTTTCTAAATATTTCTAAGTAAAATGCTTTTAATCTAAGTCTAATTTAAAACATGCAATTGTATTCTAATGAACATAAATGTTTAAGTCTAAAACTAACACGAGATTCAACTTTTCACTTATGCGATCTAAAATAATTTCTAACGGCAATTGGTAATAAATATCATTCAATTGCTACAAGAAAAGAATTCAATAAAAATGATTTTTTTTTTTATAAAAAGTTAGCCGAAACAATTTTGAGAAGCATATCGCATATTAAGTCATTCATACATTAAGCATAAACAGAATATGTATCATCGTACAAAAGTGCCAAATGATAACTCAAACATTCAAGCTTTCATATATAAATAACTAAGAATAAAATATTACTTTGACACACAAGCAGAAATCATTAAGAGATAAAAGTACCATTGATAACAAGTTCTACTCATAAGCTTCAACAATATAGATTTATCTCTTCCTAATTCAATATCAAAGTGCATTTCAGTAGCAGACATTAAACACAGATATCAATAAATCTCATTCCATTCATTCATCAAAACCTTTTCTAAGGGCGCAAAAGTGCTTGTTCTAAGGAAACGTTTTTGACAAATTTCAGGACTTTTCTCTAAATGCATGAGAGGGGTTAAAATACTACTACCTAAATGCTAAAAATAGTTTAGTAGAAAAATATAGGAGGAGGTTTAAATGATCGTCCTCATCTAAGGAAAAAAATCAATCAAAACTAAAAATAAAACTGAATCTCGAATTAACTATCTATGTATTTGTTCTCTGAGATCACAAGCATTCAGCATCGGCTTGAGGAGTGTTGGTGTGCCAACCTTTGATTTTAGCTTCCCTGCAAAAATAGAATTGGCAAGTGCTGGCACTATCTTCTCGGCACAGTTCGTAAGCATTTGAGAGTCATGCAGTGACTGTGGGGTTTAACCAAGTACTGCCAATGAGTATCCCAATTCAACTTGGTTAACTTCTTTATGGACTCTGCGCTTTCCTCAACTTTCTATCTCCAGCTTGTCTGCAGTTGTTGTGCCTCTGGGAGAAATCCGAGAGTGGTCTCTCATATGAGGTTCGCCATGTACAAGTTTTCATTGACACTGTCAATGACTTTGTTTGCCACTGTCGCTACTTCTTCTACTATCATGCATCGAGCACTGAATGGATTCGCTAGGTTTCAACCAAATTTTGTTACTACCGAAGGGTGTACCCGATAAATACCGTCAGTTTTGGACGATAGGGTGCTGCCTTTAGCCTTTAGCACTTTTCCTCGGGCTTTTTGGGCCTACATGCGACTGAGCGCTTGGGGGCTTTCCTTCTCGGGGGGTTTTGCTCTGTCTAAGCTGTAATCATGGATCAGAAACTGCCTCCTTTTCCCAATTTGGACTTCCTAGGTGCTATTTTCACCTCCTGTGCGGTCTCCATGGGTCTCAGTGAGCGCGTCTTTCCCTTTTTCTATGGTTCTTCCCTTACTAACCAGTTCTTGGTGCAATCCGCCAAATCTTCATTTTCCTTGGCAAAATTCTCCACGAATTGTTTGTTGTAGGTTTCCTGTGGCTCTGGTAGATGATACATAAGCCTTAAATCTTGTGAAGTGAATGACCAAATGAGATCTTGGCTCGAGACTTGAATTGTTTGTCTGATATGTTAGCACTGTCCAGTATGCACTTGACCATGTCTATGTATGGAAGAATCTTAGCTCTTGCCGCTATATGATGCAAGAACAAAAATGCAAGTTCAGTAATTGATTCCTCAGATGACATGCATGAGTCTACTGTTGCTTTAACATCCATGACTCTAGGGTTTTCTTCTTCGAGGAGACTGTACATGCCTTCCCAAGTGGTTATGTCGGCATCTCTATTATAGGTGGTGTCTCTGTATAAGGTCGTCATCTCTTTGTCTTCAGCAACCAGAGCTTTTCCCTTCTTTCCCATTACACTCTGAACACTGCTGCATATATTATTCTACTTTCCTCTCTTGCAAATTTACAAGTAAGAAAAGAATAATGGTAAGAGATAGGGCGATGGGAAAGCTCTTAATGGTGAAATCATCTCAAATATATCACCCTACGTGAAACAACCTTTTGTTCAGATCTAAATCTTATCTCATAAATGACCATCAACTAACTATTAAATTGACATTAATGCCCATAACTTGGTATCGAATTACAATAAAAACTTTATTGAACGATGAGGCTTGTAGATCTGCGGTAAAGAAATTTTGCAATTTGCTTCGCAATATCGCAGATCCCAATATCGTTAATCTGTTTTGTTAACAATCATTTCTTACCTTATGCATCTACGATATGAGATTTGCGAGATGCCTTATTGCATATTGCTGGATCATGATATTTTACTTTAGGTGATACTTGCAGCGTATAAAATTTGCGATGTGTGATGGGTCTTTAAGGGACGCGATCTCGCATCGCTTTTTTGCAATTTCAGAAGTTTTTTTATATGATGCCCTCCATTACCCTTTGTGATGCGATGTTCCATTGTTGAGATAATGATTTTATTCAGAACTTATCATAAAACTTAGTTTTTTGGGTTTTGTGGGTGTTTTCCTAAGTTTACGATAACATTTTTTATTTAAAGGGAAACATAAGTGCTAGTTTTTATTTTTTAGAAGGGTCCCCATTTATTTATCTTTATCACTAAAACTAAATAAAAAGTGGGGGTTGTTGCTGGCCACAACAATTAGCGATTCACTAGGAAGAAGCAGTTATCTCTCATTATCTTTTGAACATTCTAAACTTCCAAAATAGAAAAGTTTTATGTAAAATCAAACTTTATTATAGAAATGTAAAGTGCAGCATGCTTGCAACTGTTAATGGTATTTTGTTTCTTCTGTGTTAATTCTGATTATTTACTTTCCAAAGCTAGTCATTGTATTTACATCAGTAACTACTTAGTTTATAGAGATAAAAACAAAGGTTCTTTTGTAGATCAGTTTTAAGTATGCTCATTTCTCGTAGGTAGAGCCTCTACTGCCAGCAGATGTTCATAACCTCGATAGGGTTACCTGTTACCCAACAATGATCTTGTACCCTACTTAGAGAAATATACAATTTTCAAAGATCAATCCATATTCACACTTGTTGTTTTTTGTTTTCTTTTATTTCTTAAAGAACAATGTCCTGGTTTGGTAGCCAAATTATGATAGTTCCATTCACTTGATTTATAACTTTATTGAACAAGCTAGCTCTTGATGAGACCCCTTATCTTTTGATTGCAACAATCTTGAGTCATTGCCCTATTTTTCTATGCAATTTTGGTAATGTCAGCAAGTCATAATATATATGATCATGATAAGTCAGCTCATGATGAGACCTCTTATTCTTTAAACTTATAGTGTGTCATTGGATTACTCCTTGACACTTGTAATTCCCTAGGTGGGGAGGAAGTAATTAGTTCCTTAACAATAGCATTGGACGATAATTATAGAGTTTTTGGAAAGAGCTTTTCTATAGAGAACCTTTGTTTTGTTATTGATGCTTTTCATTGACTGATATAAAACAAATTCTGACTAAAGGTTGTTTTCTCATCAAAATTTGTAAGGCTAAAACTAGTAACATTTCCATGCTTATAGAATTTGACTGTATGTTTCAATAATAATGATCGATTTTCCAAATCATTTCTATTTATACAAGCGAAAAAAGAAAAATCTAAAAGAAATACTAATATTTTTCGTGAATTCCCAAAGTTTAACCATTTATAACCTGTTTTATTGTTAAAATAAAGCTATAAACAATAGAAAAGGTCATCTTGTAAGGAAAGTATTTTTTGAGAATTTTCCCATTAACAGGTAGAGATTCTCTTTTCCCTTCTAAATCTTGCAACATGAAAGTGGATGGACATATGATTTCAACAACGTGGAATGGGCCAAGCCGCATTCATTAGAATTTCAAATGTTTGCCTTTTTCTTCATGAGCCTTATCCCATTTTAAAACTCAATCTCCAATATGAAAATATTTCCTAGATACCATGGTTGAATCAAAGGAAGCCTTTACTAATGCCTGATGATGAGTGTGTGTTATTTTAGCCTATTCTCGTTGCTCTTCTAGCTTAAGGATCTGCAGTTGTCTTAGTTATAAAGATGAAGTTGGTGTTTCATCAATAAATTGAACTAAGGCCAAAGAAGGAATTGCTAGATGAGTTGGGAGAACAACTTCTTTCCCATAAACTAAATTAAAGGGACAAGTGCCAATGGAATCCTTTTGGGTTATTCGGTCTACCCACAAAGCATACATCAAAGATTTGTGCCAATTTTTTTGATTCTGATCAATGGTTCGCTTAATGATTCTGATTAATTTTTTATTTGTTAATTCGGCCAACTCATTCCCTTGTGTGTAGTAATTAGCAAAATATTTAAGCTTAAAACCTCTTTTAAGTGAAAATTCAGTCATATCATTGCCAAAAAAATATGATGCATTATCAAACATTAAAGTAGAGGGTAAACCAAACTTGGTGATTATGAACTGATCTATGAAATCAATGATGTGTTCAGCATTAGCTGTCTTGAGAGGAACTGCTTCTACCCATTTAGTAAAATAATCTCTAGATGTAAGGATATACCTATGTTGTTAAGAAGAGTGAGGAACAATCTCACCTATTATATCCAATCCCCATTGATCAAAAGGTTGATTGATATTGACTAGTTACAAAGGAAATGATGCTTTCTTTTGTCTCCTGGCAACCGTTTGACAAACTTGACATTTCCTTAAATAGTTATGCGCATCTTTAAATAGTGTGGGCCAATAGTACCCTGCGTGCAAAATTTTATGTGGTGTAGCATCTCCTGCATAATGTCCACCTACTGGTCCATCATGGAGTTCCTGCAACACCTTTTTAGCTTCAGATTTACCAAGACATCAAAGAAGAACAGAATCATAATTCATCCTAAAAAGGACATCATTTACAAGTTAATACTGCTTAGCCTTCAATATTAAAGCTCTTTTCTTTGTATAATCTAGATTTGAAGGAGCATATCCATTCTTTACATAAAATATGATATCAAAATATTTTGATTCAGTATCGTTTAGGCTTACCTGATACATTTATACCTCTTGACTTCGAGATGATATTGTAGAAATAAGCAATGCTCCAGTCAACATCTTGCAAAAGCCTTGACCTTTTACAATATTTGCTAGCCTGATCTCAGCGTCATATTCATGTAGGGTAGTGACTCAATTTGCTTTTTTTTCACCCATGTCTTTCTGTACTAAGAGATTTCTTACCGCTGGAAACAATAATATGATCTTTGTATGGGTTTTAAGAAGAAAAGGTCTAAAATATTTGATCACTTTGAAAACAGCATAACCCTGTTTCTCAACATCGGAATAATTCAATTCAGCTCCTTGTAGATTTGAATTAAAAGAGGCAATTGGGGCTTCTGCCTTGTTTTCATTAGCTTGAGTGAGTATTGCAACTTATGATTTATCGGAGGCAAATGTATACAAAATAAAAGGATCAGAAAATTTTGGAGTCGCTAATGATGGGGCATTAATAATCGCTTGCTTGGTTAGATTGAATGCTTCATATTCCTCTTGGCCCCATTTGAAGAGTGAATTCTTCTTTATCATTGCTTGTAATGCTGACACAATCCTTGAGAAGTCTAGAAAAAATATTTTGACAAAATTAGTCTAGCCAAGGAAGGATTGCATGGCTTTCTTATTATGTGGTAATGATATTTCAAAAAAATCCTTAATTCTATCGGGATCAATATGGATTCTAGGTTTTGACACTA
Organism: Pinus taeda; assembly: GCA_000404065.3. Classification (NCBI taxonomy): domain Eukaryota; kingdom Viridiplantae; phylum Streptophyta; class Pinopsida; order Pinales; family Pinaceae; genus Pinus; species Pinus taeda. The sequence continues at coordinate 54,971 of APFE030251798.1, forward strand.
TAAATCCAAGAGGTTTTCCTTCACTTAATGCAAAGAATGACTTTTTAAAATTAAGTGAAATCCCATACATTTGGCAACATTGGAAGATCTGCTTTAAGTCTCTGAGGTGATTACCACGTTTTTTAAAATATATTGTTATGTCATCCAAGTAAATCACCACTGATTTGTTTACTAATCCCTTAAATGTGATGTCCATGGCACACTAAAAGGTGGTTCCAACATTAGTCAAACCAAACAACATCTTTTGATATGCATAAGTATCGCATTTGGTTCTGAACGTGGTTTTTAGCTGATTGTCGGGATGGACCAGAACCTGGTTGTAGCCAGAGAAACCGTCTAAAAAGGACATTAATTTTTATCCTGCAACTACTTGCAATATTTGTTCCATAGGAGGCAGGGGAAAATTATCCTTTTGGCAAGCTTTGCTAAGATTTCAAAAGTTAATACAAATTCTAATATCTCCATTTTTATTTCTGGCAGGAACCAAGTTGGAAACCCTTCGAGAATGTCGACCGGGAAAAATAATTTTGGCTTTCAATAATTTATTGAGCTCTGATTTAATCTGGCTTTCCAGATTAGGATGGATCTTCCTCAGCTTTTTCTGGAGAGGTTTCTCATCAGCTGTCACTAGGATAGTATGCTAAATGATTGAAGTGTCGTAAGTCTTAAGGTCATCGTAGTTCCAGGAAAAGACAATTTTGTATTGTTTCAGGAGACGAACATAGGCTAATTTTTCTTCTAGGGCTAGGCCAGGACCTAGTTTGAGATTTTGTGGCTTGGTATTAGTTCTTAGATTTACTAATTCATAGTTTAGAGTTGAAATCTAAAGTTTTGAATTGGTAGATCTCTTAAATTGGTCCTTCAAATCATATAGGTCTTCCAGCTTGACTACATATTTTGGTATATCATTATTAGTGCTTTCTTGTTGTAGCTACTTATCATGTTGGTCCTCATCAATTATCTGATTAGTGTAAGATCCTTCCGATGTGAGGAAACTTACAATATCAGGATCATCTTTGAAAATTCTCCAGTTTGTAACATTATTAGCAATGGAGGGCCTAATATAAATTCGATTGAGAATCTATCCGGGCTATAGTCTTATGAGGGAATGAGCTTGGAAGCTACCTTTGCTAGGAGGTCAGCACTAGTATTTTGGAGTCTGGGAATAGGTGAAATATTAAATTCTATAAAATGTTCAGTCAGATCTTGCACTTAAGATTGATAATGTTTTAAATAACCTCATAGACAATGTATAGTATTTCGTACCTATTTAATAACAATCTTAGAGTCTCGAAAGAATTGTAGATACTTGATATCTAATTTGATTTCCTTGTATAGTCCTTGGACTAGAGCTTCGTATTCTGTAGTGTTGTTTGTGCAATCAAACTTGAGTCTACACGTTAGCATAGTTTTGTTTCCCTTTGGACTAACTAATACACATCCTGCTCTTGCTTCATCGTTAGACTTAGAACCATAAAAAAATAATTTCCAAAATAAAGATTTATTTAGAGGACTATCTATAAAATTATCACATTTAGAACTATCTGTTTGAGAAAATATTTCTACTTGATATAGAATAGAATGTTCTAAATAAGGCGAAACATGACCATTAAAATTTCCTAGGAAAGAGTCAACAGAATAGTTGCCAATTATATTGTTGTTGTATGCTACAGGTTCATTTCTCCCTCCAATTCCATCACTATATATTTCTGTTGTCTTTCTTTCTTAACCTTTATCTGATTCTGTTTAGCATTATAAGGGATCCGCAAATGTGACTAGTCAGTTGAAATTTGGGAATGTGTGCAACTAGAATATCAATAACTTGACATACCTTTGGATTAGATGATACCCTTATGGTAACTTGATTTAGTTCTCTGATTACTTCAACCTACAACCAGTCTAGCTGAACTATACGTACTGCAAATTTTTGTGTTGGACGTTTAACTTTGCACATATTTTTTTAGGTAAGATATTAGATGAAGCTCCTAAATCTACCAAACAATTATGCAAGTTTTTATTGAAAATTTTATAAGTAAGAAGGAATGGGGGAGTATGGGATTTTTACCTACCTCCAATTAAAGTGATATCATTTGGATCAACTTTATTTTCCATATTAGTTGGAGGTCTTCCCATCTCATGACAAGCTTGTGAGATTACAGTGGCAGGAAGCGGTGCAACTGGTATTGCATGTAACTCTTTTAAAAGTAGCTTTTGTTGATGTTTCAATTTGCTCAATTCACGAAAATTAATGTTAGCCCTAGTATTCTCCATGTCTTCAGTGATGTTATACTCCATCTCATCAGAAACAATTAGTGTTTTAGATGGAGTCGGTGAATCGGATTGGACTGGGCTTGTTTGAGTTGCTTTTGGTGACGATTTCTTACATGTGACTTTATCTTTGGATGTCGATCTTGCACTCTTCTGTTTAGGGCTAGGTTGTGGAGGATCAAGTTGATTTCTACTTCTGGTACTGACTGGTGATGCCTCTTGATCCTCTTCATTTAGAACGATGAAGTCCCACATTCGTTGTACCTCGACAACTTCATCTTCATTAGTAGGTTGCTCGTTGGAAACTTCCTCTTCTTCTCCTTCTGGTTCTACATTTGTTATAGCATTGGGTGGCTTTGAATGAGTTGAAGGATTTTTCTTATAAGGCTTGTAGGGATTTTTAGAAGAAGTCTCTCCTACTTATCTCTTAATGTCAACCATTTTGTTAGACATGGTTTTTAGGACTTTTTGCAATCCTTCAAAATAAAATGGGCCTTTTGATTGATTTTTCTTAGGATCATATCTAAAAGTAACCTTCTTAGATTTTCTATCATTGACAATGTTTTTCTTTTCTAAAGCTAAGATACGTTTCTCTACTGCTATCGCGTCCTTCATGTTTTCAGCTAATGTTGCCTTGGTAGCCCTGTCAACAAAGATAGCTATGTTCGATCGTAAATAAGATATGTACCATTCACTTCTAACATCTTCGCTAGTCTTAGAAGTGGTCGAAATTTTATTCAAAGTCTTGTTAAAACACGAGTTCAAATATTTGATAGGATCTCTTGATTCAGCCTTTAGATTCGATAGATCATTGATTAGTGTTGCTGTAGATCTATCATCGCTGAAATTAGTCAAAAATTTCTCTTGGAAAATGTCCCAACTAGTGATGGATCCTAATGGTAATGAAAAATACTAGGATCTAGCTGTTCCTTGTAAAGTGTTAGGGAAAAGTTTAACAACAACATCTTCATTAGTAACACCATTTAAATTTATTGATAACATAAAGTTGTTTATGTGTTCTTCTGCTAGCATGCTTTCTTGAGGATTAAACTTGTTCAGCCATTTTTCAGGATGGGCCGGTAATTGGCTTATGGGCACAGGCATTAAGATTGCCCCTGGGTTATTCCATGAGGTTTGGGCCATCGTAGAACTACTAACAGAGGAAAGCGCAGAAAAAGTTCCTTATGGAAGGGATGAGGATGTTAAAGTTCCAGTACTCTGATAGACAACAATTTGAAGTGGAGGGGTGGGTGGTTGACTTTGCAATGGGTAAGTTGGAATGAATGTCGATGATGAAAGAGTCTCACTATCAGACCCTTGAGGTGACTTCATTGCTCTTTTCCTTTGTGGTACAGGTAATTCAGTTGGTTCAATACCAAACTTTTCACTCTGCAATTTGGTTAAAGAATGAGAAGCATTGTATTGTGAAGTCACACTACCTTCAGATATTTCAAACTTTTCCGGGATATGGAAAGTCCTTGAAGTTTATGAATCAGAGACTCAACTTCAAGAGGCTCAATAGTAGATTTGTCCAAACTATCTGGATTTGTGGCAGTGGTTGTTGTTTTCTGAACTTCTCGCTTAGGATTTAAAGATTCAGAATGCGATGGAGAATTCGGGGGAAATGTTGAGGGTGATTTACTCTCAGAATGGTGTTTATATTTGGATTTACTAGCCATTCACAGTTCAGGGACCTCCTTCTACCACCAAATATGCTGAAGCCCTGAAAATCAGGTCTACAACAAGGGGGATACCCACCCGCTCCGTACCTTGAAAGAAACTCCTTTTCCATCTGGGATGATTGGTCAAACTGGGGATAATGGGACTAGTCTCCCAATTTGTGTGCATTGATAAGAATTGATATTTATTTTTCCTAAAGATTTCTAAGTAAAATGCTTTTAATCTAAGTCTAATTTAAAAAATGAAATTGTATTCTAATGAATAGAAATGTTTAAGTCTAAAACTAACCCGAGATTCAACTTTTCACTTATGGAATCTAAAATAATTTCTAACCACGATTGGTAATAAAGATCATTCAATTGCCACAAGAAAAGAATTTGATAAAAATGAATTGTTTCGTATAAAAAGTTAGCCGAAACAATTGTGAGAAGCACATCACATAGTAATTCATTCATACATTAAGCATAAATAGAATAGGTATCATCGTACAAGAGTGCCAAATGATAACTCAAACATTCAAGCTTTCATATATAAATAACTGAGCATAAAATATTACTTTGACACATAAGCAAAAATCATTAAGAGATAAAGGAACTATTGATAACAAGTTCTACTCATGAGCTCCAGCAATATAGATTTATCTATTCCTAATTCAATATCTACTAAGAGTACAAAAGTGCATTTCAGTAACATACATTAAACACAGATATCAATAAATCTCGTTCCATTCATTCATTAAAACCTCCTCTAAGGGTGCAGAAGTGCATGTTTTGAGGAAACCTTTTTGACAAATTTGAGGAATTTTCTCTAAATGCATGAGAAGGGTTAAAATACTACTACCTAAATATTAAAAATAGTTTATTAGAAAAATATAGGAGGAGGTTTAAATGACCATCCTCATCTAAGGCAAGAACTAAATCAAAACTAAAACTAAAACTGAATCTGGAATTAACTATCTATGAATATGTTCTTTGAGATTGCAAGCATTCAGCATCGGATTGACGAGCATCGGTTGGCTGACCTTAGATTTTAGTTGCCCTGCGAAAATAGAATCGGAAAGCACTGGCATTATCTTCTTGGCAGAGTTCATAAGGAATTTGAGAGTCATGCATTGACGGTGGCGTTTAACCAAGTACTGCCAGTAAGTATCCCAATTCAACTTGGTTAACTTCTTGATGGACTTTGCGCTTTCCTCAACTTTCTATCTCCAGCTTGTCTATAGTTGTTGTGCCTTTGGGAGAAATCCAGGAGTACTCTCTAATATTATGTTTACTCTATGCAGGTTTTCATTGACACTGAATGGAATCTCTAGGTTTCATCCAAATCTACTTACTGCCCAAGGGTGTACCAGATAAATATCGTCGATTTTGGAGTGTGGGTCCTGCATTTAGCCTTTAGCGCTTTTCCCCGTAGTTTTCCAGCTTACATGCGACCGAGCGCTCCGGGGCTTGCCTTCACTAAGGATTTTTCCCAGCTCAAGCGCTAATCACGCATCAGAAACTACCTCCTCTTCCTGATCCGGGCTTCCCAGGTGCTAGCTTCGCCTCCTGTGTGGTCTCGATGGGTCTCGGTTAGCGCATTTTCCCCTTTTTCTATGGTTCTTTTCTTACCAACCATTTCTTGGTGCACTCCGCCAAATCCTCATTTTCCTTGGCGAACTTCTCCACGAATTGTTTGTTGTAGGTTTCCTACGGCTCTAGTAGATGATACATAAGACTTAAATCTTGTGAAGTGAATGACCTAATGATATCTTCGCTCGAGACTTGAATTATCTGTTTGATATATCAGCACTATCGAGTACCCACTTGACCATGTCTATGTATGGAAGAATCTTAGGTCTTGCCGCTATCCGGTGCAAGAATGAACATGAAAGTTCAGTAATTGATGCCTTAGATGACCCACATGAGTCTGTTGTTGCTTTAACCTCCATGACTCTAGGGTTTTCTTCTTCGCGTATATTGTACATGCCTTCCCAGGTTGTTATGCCAACATCTTTGTTACAGATGGTGTCTATGTATAAGGGCGTCATCTCTTTGTCCTTGGCAACCTGAGCTTTTCCCTTCTTTCCCATTACACTCTTAACATTACCATGTATATTATTCTACTTTCCGCTCTTGCAAATTTACAAGTAAGGAAAGAATAATGGTAAGAGATAAGGTGACGAGAAAGCTCCTAATGCTGAAATCATATCAATTATATCACCCTATGTGAAACAACCTTTTGATTAGATCTAAATCTTATCTCATCAATGACCATCAACTAACCATTAAATTGAATTAATGCCCATAACTTGGTATCAGATTATGAGAAAAAATTTATTGAACGATGAGCATTGCAGATCTGCAATAAAGTGATTCTACAATTTGCTTCGCAATATCGCAGATCTCAATATCGCTCATCTATTTTATTAACAATCATTTATTACCTTGTGTGTTTACGAGATGTGATTTATGAGATTCCTTATTGCATATCGCTGTATCAAGATATTTTACCTTAGGTGATACTTGTAGCGTATAAAATCTGCGATGTGCGATGGGTCTTTAAGGCGCATGATCTCGCATCCCGTTTTCGCAATTTCAGAAGTTTTTTATATGATTCCCTGCATTACCCTTTGCGATGCGATGTTTTATTGTTGAGAGAATGATTTTGTTTTGAATTTATCATAAAACTTAGTTTTTTGGGTGTTTTCCTAAGTTTATGATAGCATGTTTTATTCAAAGGGAAACATAAGTGCTAGTTTTTATTTTTAGAGGGATCCCCATTTATTTAGCTTTGTCACTAACACTAAATAAAAAGGGGGGGTTGTTGCTGGCCACAACACTTTCATTCACCTCTAGTGCTATAGGTTCCTCCCCTTCATGCTAAGTTGGTGGGTTCTTCCTCTTCTCCCCCTCGTGCAACTCTCATGGATCATGCTTCTCCCCTTCATGCTACTCTGGTGGCCTCTTTCCTTGCTTCGACTCTTGCCTTATTGGAATGGATACCTTCACCTCTATCGTCACTCTTTTTCCTATGCTCTCCTTAATTCTCAGCCTAGTCACAGAAGAAGCTCTCAATCTCCCTCTATTGGTCTGTACGCTCCTGTGGTCTTGCTTTTCCTCTCAATTATAGTCTTTCCCCTCCCCTTTACACAGCTTTGGTGGTTTGCGTTCCTTCCCTCCATGTTGCACTAGTGGTATCTGCCTCTCCTCATCGTGCACCCCTAAAGATCTGTCTCCCCTCACATAATCCTCATGGCCTCTTTTCTAGTTTCGACTCTTGGTTTATAATTATTGGCGGCCTATCTGGTGGAGAAAATAGCATCCATTCCTCTCCTTCCTGGAAAGAACACGTTCAACCCTGAGGAAAAATTTAATGGAATCCTCTGGAAAATATTCCTAAGTGTGAGAGCTACATTGTGTAGAGCCAACCACTTTATGATCAAGCAAATAAGGGAAATGATAAAGGACTATAAATTTGAAGCCAAATATGAGAACTCATTCCTCAAGAGACAGCTGGAAGAGCATATGAAGGAAATTGCAGAACTGAAGCACAAATGCAAGCATATGGAAGAAATGATCAACTATTGGAAAGGTTTACTAATTAACCAGATGGGAGAGGACTCTAACAATCTAAGCAATAAGAATCGACTTCCGTCTCATTATGAATCTTTAGTAAACAAAAAATAGTCTCCTCATTTCCTCTCTTCTTATTTATGAAAAGCTCTTCCTTTAATAGTTTATTATGTTATGTAAATGTATACTCCTATTGAATCAATTTGTAGATATTTATAAGGATAGTGCAATCGGTACTTTCAGAAAAAAAAGGGAACAACTTGGAAGATAGGGAATGTTTCCCCTTTGGTTTTCTTCCAAGTCATCCCTCTCCATTTGGCATTGATGTAATGGGGGCTTGCCTCCGATTTTCTTTTCCGAGTAGAAATCCAGTCATCGACTCTGTTAAAAATATATATATATATCATCAACCTCTTTTGTCAAATTTTCATATGAGAAACCATCTAACTAATCACATGAATCTCCTAGAATACATTTGATTGTTTGCATGGCTTTATTCTACATTTTCTGGCTTCTAGGAACTATCCCTCCTATAGTCATGGCCTAAGGCTTGCATGAACCTTTTATTATTTATTTTTCTTCCAATATCTAACTGCTAGTGAATTACCTAGGTGGCTATAGAACTAGTTATTCAACTCCACTAAACATCTATGTTAAATCTATTTCACTCCATTAGAATCCATATTGCTTATGATCACATTATGGGATATTGTGGGCTTCAACTCATGTAGAGCATCACTCCTTGAGCAGGGTCAATCAACTTGCATCTAAATCAAATGTTGGAACTGTTTCCATGTATCTTTGTTGGGTAATATTTCTTCATTGAGATTATTATGGTGAATACAAGTTGAAGAATTTAAATAAATTCCTTTCTTTCAGTATAAAGTGTTAACAAACATAATTCCAAGCTAATCTACTCCCATATTAAAACCAAAGCAGCTCGACATTCTATTTACAACCTCAAGTGTAGATTTACTCTTAAAAGAAAATGAAAATGCTTGTGTCAATAATGTAAAATATGATTCATGATTCTTAGAAGAAAAATGAATATAATTAAAAGACAATCATTGCTTAATATATCCTAGAGAAAAAATCCTTAAAGGAATAAAATTTGGTAAAAAGACACAGTTGAATTTCACACCCATAGATTCTAGGGATGTTAAAATCCTAGTAGAGATACATGTCTCTTACCTTGGTTTCTAGACTAAATGATTTACAATTCTGGTTTGTTAGTGTGATTTTGTAATCTAATCCAAATAAATCCTTATAGATACGAACTTCAGTGTTCCCAAATTTAGAGAATCAATAAAATGATATCATAATTATGTAAATCAATATATCATGATTATTGCTTTGAAAATAATGGAAATGGATTAACTTTATAAGTAATTAATATTGTGCCAAGGTTCAGTTTGACCTCTTTTACTTCTACATGTGTTTCAATATAACAAGTAGTATTTTATATAAGAGTTCCTTACCTATAATTTTTACATACTAATATCAAGCTCATTCAAATACTTGTTATATCCCACAATGAAAAATTGTAACTTACTGTAGAAGCATTTTAATCCATTATTGATCCAATTTTTTAGTGGCTTTGTATAACGATAGAGGAGAAAAGAAATGCACAAGCTAAATAAGTTCTTCAAGATTCAACATGAAGGCTACAAATTTCAAAACATTTAGAAAATGGGCTATAAAACTAAAACTAAGAAAAACATAACATACATGGAAATGAAAAATAAGACATTGTCAAGCTTATCCTATGGATGAGAACTATAAATATGACGACTTCCAACATTATTTATAGGATTACAAAGTATAATTATGGAGTGCCATGAATGGGAAAAACATATGTTAAACTAAAATACCAATGAAGAAACTTTTTTATTTTACACTTGGATGGTTAGGATTATGCATTGGTGGAACTACTTAGACACATTTAATAAATTGTTCCAATGTGTGTGACTTATGGACTAGTGGAATTAATTGGGCACCATTGTCACATTATTTGAATAACAACATCATTGGGCACAAAACATAACTAAGACAACATGATGACTCATTAGGTATATGCATCAAAACTACCACATGGGACATAACCTACTAAACTCACAAAGTTGGTGTTTCATCTCTATTACATTATTGTTGATATTATGTTTCAATCCTAGCATTATCATGTGCCAACAATCTTAACCCATAATTACCAACCTTATTAGCCCAACACAACACTTCACCCGAGGATATCATCACTTAACTCAAGAGACTTAGCCTACCACCAAGGAAAAACTTTCAATAACATGCTTTGATAAAATTAGTTACGATCCTTCCTTACATTTTGGTTGATCTTTATAAATACGAGAATAAGTAATTGATTTAAATAACTTAAAAGTTGTGACCTAGAAAAATTAGTTAAGTTGCTTTTTACATTCATTACATTGTGGTTAATATTGTGTACGATAGGGAAATCAATGTAATAATCAATATAAAGAATTAGTTAAGTTACGTTTTACATTCATTACATTGTGGTTGATCTTATGTATCTAAGGGAGGTGAATGTAATAATAAATATAAAGTGTAGAATATAGCAATAATTTGAATAATGTTAAAAGTTATGATTTGGAAAAATTACTTAAATGTCTTTTTACACCGTTGATGATTTTAGGTTCATGTTTATATATATATATATCTATCTATATATATGTATATAAAAAATGATTGGATTTAACTTAAGTGGTTGGGGAAAATGTTATTATGATATTTAACTCAGGACATTGGGAAAAATGTTGTTATTATTTTGATCTAAGTTCGATTCTCACATAAGTGTTGAGATCATAATGAGTATTCCTTGTAATGAATTCTAGTCTCATTATTTAGGAAACCCTTATAAATATTATGCTATGCATATGATTTTATAAAAATATTAAAAATATAAACAAACCAATTTAATAAATTACAATTTTAACAAAACAATTTTTAAAAGCACCACATTATTTCTTTGTCAAATATATGTTTTTATATAATCTTTTATTTAGTATTATAAAATAAAACAATGAAATATTGGATGAGAAGCATATTAATTTCATAAAATTTTTCTAAGGTATATTAGATAGCAGCCTACGTTGTACTATGGCTTTGAAATTTCTACAAACCCTCGAGATGGCTAGGGTTTTAACTTAGGCAATCGTTCCTCTAATGTGTGGATCCACTAATCACCTTCCATTGCCTGGATATTAGAAGCCTTATGATTAAAGGAAAACTCCCATGTTTCAATTGTTCGAATATTCAAAAATACTGGGAGGGGGGGTGAATCAGTATTGGGCACTTTTTAACACTTTTAATAATATAATGAAAAAAAAAGAAAAAGAAACAAAGAAAAAAATTAAAAAAAATAAAAAAATTGCTCATCAAGCGAATGGCCATCAGTCCAAAAGAATCAGATCCAGAACAAGACAATTCACCAAAGAACTCGGGCGAACGTTTCAAGCATGCAAAAAAATCACATAGAAAACAGGCCCCTTCAAAGGTTTTCCACTTTAAAGTCAAAACGATCCTTCCCATTAGTCATGGTTACAACTACTCATGGTGTTCCTGGGTTTGATGCCATCTCAGGAATGAAATTGGTTATACTCATATTTGGCTCACTCAATGCAGCTGCAATATCGAGTGTGATGTAATAATGAGCGCTTAAGTAATAAGGGTTAAAATAATACTACGCCAACCTTTAAAAAGGGTCTAAACACCCCTATGAATAGCCATGGAAATCACTTCAGATATAGGATGCTAGCTAGTAAGATATAGGATGGTAGCTAGATACAAAACCCCAAAAGGCTGAGATGCAAAAACCCACCCCAAAAGGTATGGGATGCTACAAGTACTCCCACAAAACTTGAACATGTAGGGTATTCCACCGTAACCCCCCAAAAGGGACACCACAACCTATCAAGGCACACCCCATCCCTGAATGGATTCTTTGGGACTCAAAATATTGCCCCCCTTTAGCCCTTCAAATAGTGCCACCCAACCACACGATTCAAGGTGATCATAAGGTGCCACCCGCCAAAGGATTCAAGGGACTTGTACACAGACTCCTTAAACACCTTTTCTCACAGTCACAATTTACAAGTACCATATGCCCCTCACATGTCGAGGGAGCATATAAATAAAAATGGATTAAAAATTAAAATGATAATGAATTTAAAATGATAAATTTATGAATGAAGGTTTTTGGGCTCCATATTTTTACAACCCATGGTTTTTCCTATTCTTGGCTAATGCGACATATTTAAATGTATTGGTCTTATGTGAGATTATTCATTATAACAATTAAAGGTTAAAATTAAATTTAAATAATTCATTAATTAATATTTAAAATTTAAAATAAAATTGACATAAAATAGTAAGTTTACCGATGGAGTTTTTTGGGCTATGGTTTCACAACACGTGGTTTTGCCCATGCTATTATTCTCTATTGTGGGCTATTTGATGTGAGATATTCATTGCAGCAAAAGCTTTTAGCCATACCAAAGAAAGAAAGAAAAATACTTTAATATCTACGAAGCTAAAGATAGCCTATGGGACAAATATCTTCTTCATCTCCTTGATGTATTTGGCCCTTTTTCTAAGAAGCCTCACAATAAATTATCTCATCTTCTCGAGAAACCCCTCACTAAAGCTAGGTGTGAGCATATCTATCTTTTAAGACCTCACATTCTAAAATTAAATTCTTTTGTGTTTCCACTTTTCTGGAAGAAAAAAAATGCATACTCTTTCCTCCCACACTTCTTTTGGCCTTTTCCAATGCCCTGTTTCACAACATAGTTGATGAGAATTAGTCCTTAACTAAGGAATAAGAATTTTTCATCTCCAGGAGATATTGTCCTCCTATGTATGATTTTAGTTGATGACTATGAGTGGTGTTAAAGACTTCAATATAGAACCTTTTCTTTCTCCCTAACTCCTTAGCCCAGGTACACTTATGGAAATTATCCATAACAAAAGCTTTTATCTCTTTGTTGTTTATGGGACACGTGTTCAAGCAATTGCCCCATTTACTAAACTAATTATTTTTTTGATGCATCCAAGTCATTTCTCTGTTGCACAATATGTCATTAAAAACAACCCTAGGCCACCTACACTCTTCCATTTGCTCATTCTTTCTAAATACCTTATGACTCGCACCATAGCAATTTCTTTAATAGGAGAGGCCCCTATTTCACTTAACAAGATAGCATAAGGAACTGCACTTTTAATCTTGAATTTGTTTTTAATCGAACACTTCTGAATTTTCTCAATTTGTTTCCACTACATGTCAGATGTACTATTGGCCCATAGTTCACAACCATAGAGAATCACCAGAATCACTAGAAGCCCAAAAGGGTTTGAGTGGTTTTCGAGTCCCATAATTCTGTCTCTCTACACCTATTTTGAAAAGCATAAAATGAATTCCAAACCCCCAAAGTTCTTTTCTTTCTACAACCATCCTAGCCTAGATTTTTGTTGAAGTCAACTCCAAGGTATTTGTAATCCGCAACTTCTTCCAGAATGTTGCCCTCAAAGTAGAACTTATGTTGGTTATGTTTTTTTTTTTTTTTTACAGAAAACAACTACTCTCGTTTTATTGATATTGACTTGCATCCCCACACATCTAGAAAAATGCTCAAGGGATAGCACATGCTCTTGCAAACCAAGAGTTGATTTAGCAATCAAAATAAGGTCAAATGCATACAAAAGAAGCCTTATAACAAACTTGCCCAAAGAGATACCATCACCCCCTTGCAAATTTAATCACTTCTCAAAGTAAATCACAAATTCCACCACAAATATCAAAACCCTCACCAATTTTCATATCAAATTTAGTAAAGAGAACTCGACCATTCAATAAAAACAAGCAACATGAACTTTGTAGCTTTGTTGATGTATATCTTCTAGGTAAAACTTAGGAAAAACAACCCTTCTCATTTTCTTAAATAGACTTCAAAGATTAGGTATTTTCGTGTTATTTTGTTTGTTATTCATTTTAATTTATACGTTTCAATTTTTACGCTTGAGTGTGAGAAAAAGGAGAAAATGAAAATAATAGAATGGTACATGCAATCCTACAATTTATTTATATTTTTCTTTCCCGCTTATATCTTATAAAGTAATCCTGAATTTTCTTGGTTTAGACTTTGTCAACAAGTGATAGAGTCATGATATGACAATTGGTTTTACATTTCGTTTTTAACCCATGCATTAAAATCTATCATAGTAAGTTTCTCTTAGAATTTTGTGTTCTTTAAAATTTGTCGAAGACTGTGTCAACCATTGTTTTAACCTCCGCATCAGAATTCACTCGAATTTCTCAATCGATGTTTATAACAACTTAGTTTAGATACAATCTATATTGAGTGTTATTGAGTTTTATTAAGTATAGATGTTGTAGTAGAAGTAATACGGGTGGAAGCAAGAATAGAAAATGCTCTACTAGTAATGGAAATATGAGCAATCAAAATAGTTGTTTCTCTACTGCAAATAAAATAAGATAAGAAAGATAAAATAAAAGTAAAATTATAGCTATAGTTATAACTATAACTCATTATAACTAATAATTAACTATAACGCATTATAACTAATAATTAAACCAACTTGGATACATCTTAATTTTGATATACGCATCGAGACGGATCAAATATTGTAACACCCTTCTCCCACATCTACACAAGTAACTAGCCAACTGAGGTAAACATGAGACGAGAGGCCAGTATGATTGCATTCAACATCCCATGTGACCTTAAGAAAGTTGAATCAATGGAAACATCACACATAGTCATCCAACATGAGCTTCAGAATCCTCAGGAGACAAGTCAGCCACTCAGACAGTTGTCCCTGGGTCCAATTAATGTTCTTGAAATCTTAGGCCCGAGTCGCTCCCATGCTATGGGCAACAGAGCATCCAAAAATGCAAATTTTCTCTCACAGGCTTTCCTACCAGTGACTAGACACTAAAATTTCCAGTTCTCTACAAGTGACCTTGGGATTTAAGCCACTTTTTCAGGCCTAGAGCCCAGTTCACTACCCAAAATCGAGTGATAGCCTAAATTCAGTAAAATTACAGAGAAACAATGATTCCAAAGCAATAGGTTGAACAAGACCTTAATCAGACCCCTACTAGTCATCAAACATATCATCAACATGTAACCTACAAGTGTAAATAATAGAATTAAGTGTAGGGATATCATACTTATCTCAGAATTGTAATGAACCATTGTTCCCTCATGTCATTTGCTACATTATCATTTGTTATCCCATAGATACATTATCCATTCATTTACGGGTAAAAACATGTTAAGAGCCATGCATAGTCATTGTCATAAAACATACATATAACCAACTTAATAGTGATAGAAATATCATAAACATACCAGCCATAAAATCCACATATACATCAATAAATTCACACACTAAAATCAAGGGAATGAATGTAGTGAATGCAATAAACCAACTAACGATGGGACAACTATGTTCCACCCAACCATAGATTCACTTAGCCATGTCTTACTTCAACCGATCAACCTTGTTCCATATTCTAAGCATGAATGTGGGACTTATAGAACACAATAAAAGCAGCAACAAGCATGGCTACCATCAGAGTTCTCTGCCTACACTGTGAGGAGTTTGAATGGCTACTAGTATCTTAAGCATTACCACAATCCACAGTCCAGTCTAGGGATCACTAGGCCCTACACTGAGACATACTCTCTAGGATTTACTATACATCCCATCCCTCGGCTGCTAGGCACACTAGAGAGAAAATCCACCTATTGGCTTTACCATATATCTTGCCATTCACTGAGAGGGATTCCTAGGCCAACCGAGGCACACAATATGGCTTTACCATAACCCACTGTCTAGTTCAGGGGTTACTAGGGCATTGGCTTTACCATGATCAATAGTCTAGTTCAGGGACCACTAGGCCATGCGTTTGCGAGTTCAAAGATCCATCCCACTCAGATTTCAATCCAATCTGACCATCCCACATTAATCAAATGTGGTAACCCATCTCACCAAAGCTATCAGGAAATGGAAAGGCTAGGCTGAAGAACACTGTCACACCTAGAAAAACCCATGCCATGATAGAAAAGAAGCACATGCAATACCATTCTTGCCAAATCTAGCAAGGAAAATATACATGCAAGTTGATACCTGTAATGAAGCTTGTTGTAGCTGCCTGATCCAGCCTATCCCTGCTTGATATTTACTTCCTCTTACCTTTTTTGTCTTTCTTTCTCTAATGCGAAAGCGCTCCAAGAAAACTCTGAGTGTCGAAGAGTGTTAGAGATAAAGAGAATAATGAGAGAGCTCCAACACTAAACTGACAAAAAGTTACCAACTGATCCTCAAAAGCCTTTTTATGAATTAGGCCTCTATTTTCTTCATTATCCATTATTTTCCTTCAATTTACTCCTCACATGCAACATGTGACCTTTCATCTTCTTTTTCTCCTAATCTCCATTATTTTCATAAATAAATGTCTCAAAATTTCCGTTTTGCCTTTCCAAATCCTTAGTCATTGCCTTTGCCAATTTACTTAGCCATAAACAACCAAATGAACACCCCCTAGGATGTCTTGCCCAACATTCAGCTTGGAATATGTGTCCCATCAATTGTGGTGTTCTAGCTAAATATTTCACTTACATCACGAGTGCAACAAGGGACATCTTGCACAAATAAATCTCCCTAGAGACAACCTTTGGGTTAATTGTAGACCAATGCTTAGGACATCTTAAATAGAGGAGTAGATGAAATATTATATGCGAGGGGTTATTAGCACTCCAATTATCATGTAGAAAGGTAATAGGAGGGGTTTGGTTCAATAAGCCTTCATTAAGGTTGAATTAATCCAATGCAGGGATTCAAATGAGGGGGCATATCTAGGCAATATTAAAAGAGAAATGTCTTCTCCTGGTGGCCGACACAAAATAATGAGACAACTTGAAAACTGAAGTTGGAGTAGTGGTGGAGAAGAGGGAAACATATGCAGAGGGTTGTAAATGAACAAAATCCTTAGTAATAATATTCCAGCAAAAATATGGAAGAGAAAGGAAGGTTAAATGACAGAAATAGATGATCACTAATTAAGGTTATCAGACTACATATTAAAATGGGTATCATTCTCTACTTAAAAGCCAAAGTAAATATCAACCACCACACGTACTATAAGCTAATCAAAAACACAAGGAATTCTGTAATTCTACACGTGCTTCTTGCTAATGAATAACAAAGGTAAATTTGTGATACGCATAGGTACTATTTGCTATTGAGCAGCTCAGATAAATCCATGAATGTGAAAGAAACGAATAGATCCATTAACACTATTTAGGGAATGAAATACACAAGTGAAATGAAATTAGCAAGAAAACATGTCGCACATCCATTATGGTTGGAATGAACAGGGAGTCTCATTAATCCAAAGGGTCCAAAAAACTAGTTCATACATTAATACCAACGTCAGTTCAACCCCCTCAATGAATATAACAAGTAGAACGAATGGTATCTTAGAACTAAGACCCAGTAGGTGAGAAATTCTCGAATTAGCAAGCCTCTCCCACCAACCAACCAACCCCCCCATATTACAGTGTTGCTTCCCCCTATTTATAATAGGATGGGGAGTGTATTTCAAACATGATTCAATACAAAATATCCCTGGGCTGAGTCTCAGCTATTAGATCATTTTGTTGTCTCGACCAAGGTGAAGCTCTGCTACCCAAACTATGATTACAATAGGGATTTTTTTGTATGCTTCTAGCTGTAAAAATAATGATTCGAATACATGAGAACTTCTTCCAGTGCAGTGTCGATATACCTGTTGTTTCATTTCATTCTGTGTGAGAGTGGGGTTATCAATTAAGAGTTGGAGGACTTGTTGTTCATGCTCGATGTGATCTTCCACTACTTGATCCTTAGAATTTTCTCCTAAAAATGATGTGATGGATGCTGGATGATACCCATAAAGTGCCATAAATGGGGTCATTTTTACTGCAGTATGGAAGGAAGTGTTAGGCCAACATTCAGCTAGAGGTAACCACTTGACCCATTTTGTTTGTTTATCATATACAAAGAAACGAAGATATTTTTCCAAAAATTTGTTCACTACCTCAGTTTGCTCATCAGAATGAGGATGATAAGATGAGCTATTTACAAATTGAGTACCAAGAGAAGAAAATAATTTCATCGAGAAATTTCTGATGAAAATGGGATCTCTATCACTTACTATAATCTTTGGATTTCCATGAAGATTTTTAATTATTTCCCTAAATGTAGTAGCAATTGTGCTAGCCTTAAAAGGATGAGACAATGCACAAAAGTGTGCATACTTGGTAAGTCTACCAACTACCAGCATGATGATAGTCTTTACTTTTGGCATTGGTAAGCCTATGATAAAATTGATTTATACCTCTTCCCAACACTAACTTGGAATAACTAAAGGTTGTAGCAGACCCATGGTATTAATTGTCTCAACTTTATTTTTGTTGGAAAACCAAACATTACACCAGAAATTCCTGAATATCATATTTAAGCCCATTTATTAAAATACCTTATTGACCTTATGGTAAGTTTATAAAAACCTTCAACGCCCTCCTGAGGGAGAGGTGTGCCATAATGAATCATTTTTTCAGGTAAATCTATCATATGAACTTGGATCTTGCTGCAACTTTTGAATGAGTGACCAAACCTCTTCATCATTCTTCCATTCATCCCTTACTTCATTTATCCACTTATGTTGGATAATATAAATGATATAAAGCAATTTTTCCACATCCTCATCCTTTATTCATAGTGAAAATGCAACAAAATTTTGCTTCACGTTTTTATAGATGATTTCAAATTCATAACCCAACATCTTTGTCACCCACTTTTGTTTCTCTTCTGAAGATATTCTTTGTTCCAAAAAATATTTAAGATTATCATGATTTGTTTTTACCTTAAAGTATCTTCCCATTAAGTAAGCTCGTCATTGCCTTAGTGCATGTAGTGTTTCCAACATTTCTTTCTCATTAATATGTTTATGTAAATACTTGCCTTTGATTCGATGACTTTCAAAAGTAGTGGGTCTTTCTTCTTACATTAAAACAACACTAATTCCATTTCTTGAAGCATCACATTCCACAATAAAAGTTTTTGTGAAGTCTCGCATAGTTAAGACCAGTGCTTGGCACATTGCCTCTTTAAGATTTTCAAAGGCTTTTGTTTCTTTTGAAGTCCAATAAAAATGCATATTTCTTCAGTAATGATGTTAGTGGTGGTCTTATTCTCCTATAATTCTTAACAAACTTGCGATAATACCCTATCAACTTGAGAAATGATCCAAGAGGCTTTATGGTTGTGGGGAGTAAAATGAATTTAATTTTTTGCCAAGGTACAATAGGCCCACAAGGTTGGGAAAGGCATCAGATGCCAATTTATTTCATGAATTTTGACAATCCATTTAATTATGGTAGTCAAAAGCATGTTTGCATCTTCTACTTGGCCATTTTCCTACATGTAATATGAAGTAGAATTGTCATGACACAAGACTAGCTTCGCAGAAGTTCGACCGTCATAAAATTTTGAAAATGTCTACCATGGTTCATGATGATGGATTATGGAACACTGAACCTAGCGATCACATGATTGACTGTGAAAATAGCTGTCGTTTCGCAATCATCCTTATATATAGGCATTTCTTCAGCCCGTTTCATAAAATAATCCATTGATAGGATAATATACCCATGCCCCTAGCCGATTGAGGGTTACATATAAGGAAATCAGTGCCCCATTTGGGAAAATAACTAGCAACAATGATTGGGTGAAGAGAAGCTTGAGGTCCATAAATTTTTTTATCATAAGTTTGGCAATTATGGCAT
Organism: Pinus taeda; assembly: GCA_000404065.3. Classification (NCBI taxonomy): domain Eukaryota; kingdom Viridiplantae; phylum Streptophyta; class Pinopsida; order Pinales; family Pinaceae; genus Pinus; species Pinus taeda. The sequence goes on from APFE030251798.1 coordinate 74,358, forward strand.
TTTTGGACCGCAATTATACATACTTTGAAGATCGAAGGCCAGAAATACCCAATGCCCAAGATCTTCTTGCCAGTGGAAAATCCTAGTGTATGACTGCCACAAGCTCCATAATGGTAGTCATTCAATGCCCTTTTGGCTACTTCATGATTCAAACACAGTCTAAATATGGAATCAACACCATGATGATAAAGTTTATCGCCATCAATGGTGTATTGTTCGGATTCGTACCAAATACAATGATGGTAGATTCAAGTCAATTATGGCTTAGGAGTTTGGGTTTGAAGATAAATGATAATATCTCCATACCAAGGGTTTAAAGAGTATTGATTAGAAAGAGGGATTCATTTGGAAGTGAAGCCTCTGCCACGAATTCCATCTCAGTATAGAGAGAGTAACATAACAATTCGACAAACACTAATGATTTACTTGATTTACATTTTATGAATTCTAAATCGAACTCTTGCAGTATAACTATCCAGTTATAATATTTTCCCCTAGAAACTCTCATAAGAATATAAACCATAGGGCTATAGTCTAAATTCACTGTTGTTTTAAGTAACAGAATGTAGTGATGAAATATTTGGATAGCTTTAACGGTTACCGAGGCCAATTTATCCACATGTGCATAATTTATATCAGTTTTTCTAACACTTCTACTCAAATAATATATCACGTCATCACTCAACTCATCTCTCCGAACTAAAACCATGCCGATGGTGACATCAAATGCAGCTAAATACAAAAATCAGTCTTGATGATAATCAGGTTGATGCAACAATGGTGTATGAGTCAATGTGTATTTGAGTGTAGCAAAAGGTTTCTGAGCAATGTCATCCCATATAAATGAGATTCCCTTTTTCAATAGTCAAGTAAAATCTTTAGTTAGGTTAACATATTTCAGGATGAATCAACATAAAAAATTCACTTTCCCTCGAAAAATTTTGAGTTAATGCAGGTTGAAAGGAGGAGGCAAATTCACAGTAGCCTCTACGTAAAGTGGATCAACATAAATGCATTTCTTTGATATTAAAAATCCTAGTAATTGGCGATATTGTACACAAAAAAATAAGTGTGAGGGGGCAAGTGTATATTGTAGCATCGACACTTGATAAATATAAATCTCAAATGCATTAGATCATCTTCCTCTTTCAGTAAATGAGCTGGGAAATGATCGAAATAAGATTCTACAATGTGTTTGATATCGTGAGATGTGTAAGACATGGCCCTTTCCAATGTTGCACTAGAATTATTTAATTCAATTGGGAGCCTCCAATAAGAAAATTTCCCCCATGTATAGATGAATGCAGCTTTATGTTGATCGGCACGGAGTATGTTTATTTAGTTGTATCCAAAAAATACATCCATGAAAGAAAATATTTTGTTACTCGCGTAAACATCAATGACTTGGTTGATATAGGGGGTAGGATAGTTGTCTTTTGGAAAAGCATTATTAACATCCCTATAATATACACAAATTTTGATGGTCCCTTGCTTTTTGTGAACAAGAAGAATATTGGAAACCCAATCATTTAAGTGAACAACATAGATAAAACTTGCTTTAAGTAGTTTTTCAACCTCAGCTTTGATAGCGGTAACCTTTTTTGGATGGACTGGATATAATATTTGTCTAGTAGGTTTGCCATCTAAATAAGTCTTAATTTCATGAACAACAATACTCGAGTAAATTTCTGGCATTTCCTCATAGGACTAGGCAAAAATGTCACAGAATTCTTGAAATAGGTCTTTGGAGGTTTAAATTTTCTTCAAAAGAGCAGGAAGCACCTATGTGAATTTTTTCAGTAATTATTTATTTGAATGAGATATTAATTGAAATGGTTGTAGATATGCTTCCCCAAATCTTTTCAGATTCACATTGAAGAAATAACATGGGCCATTTAGGATTATATACAACCTTAGGGGAAAATATGATAGAAAAATCATTCTCGATTTTATCAAGGTTAGGAAGAAAAGATGGACGATGATGATAATCGTCCCATGGAATTTCATCAAAATTCATAATATCAATAATAAATTCATTAGTGGAAACATTTTATCGAAAGGATTAGGAAATAAAGATGGTTCTAGCCAATGTAATTGAGAATAATAATCAATGAACGCATTCACTTGATCAATTTCCGATCGTGGTGGATCAGAAAATGTTTTACCAGTCTTAAGTCAATTCGAGTGGGATTAAAGGAATATCATTGCCACTAGCAAATTCAAGTGGGCTTAAAGGTATTTCTTCTCCATATGAGGTCAATTAATTTTCTAAAGTCACGATCTAAGGATCAAAAGATTCCATCGTGCTTGATGAGATCATGTTAACATGGAAAGCAATAGAAGAAAAACTCAATGGAGGGAGATCAAATGTTCCCATCAGTGATGAATCGTTAAGAAACACAAAACCAATATCCTCATAGGGAGTAATAATTTTCCCCACAAAAGGTACACTACCTATAGAGTTAGGGTCAGAAGTATCATAAGATAACTCGTCTACTTTTAATATTTTCCCTCAATGAGGAAATAGTATCATGCAGAAAGGTGATGAGACCACTACATGCATAACATAGGTCCAAGTTCAACCTAGTAAAAGGTTATAATCAAGTTGGAAATCAACGAATTGAACTTCGATTGTGACCCTCTCACCTTCTGACACTATGGGTAGATCATTTAAGATCCTATAAGGATGAAAACCTCTTCCATCAAAGGCTTTCATACTAGTAGGAGATTGATTGATATTTGGAGAACCTAAAGCTTTCCAACAAGCAATACACATGACACATGTAGAGGCTCCTTTGTCAATAATTGTATGAAACACTTGTTTGGTTTTGAAAAAAAATGGTATTTGGAATGCCAATTGATGTGGGCACCAAGGTATAGGAATTTAAAGATCAAAGATGATAATATTATAATCCTAAGGACAAATTGCCCCAATATATGAAAAAGGTAACTTTCTTTGTGTTGGACATGATTGCAACACTTCAAGAGGTGACATTGTTGAAGGAGACATCACCTGGTCTTCAATAATGTTGTACTTAAGAAGCTCTTGCATGTGGGTTAAAATTCGATCTTTGTACAACACCTTTGGCAGGCGGTCGAATCATCATGTGATCGCTTAGTTTCTCAATTTGAAATGGATCATAAGGAGGAGAAGGAATTTAAGTGGAAGTTTGACTAGATTGAATAACATCATTTCCATTTACTATAGGACCCTTAGATCTATAATATTTTGATCTTGTTGCTACCAATAACTTGTTGTGAAGACATCATCATGATATCTACCAATATGGAAGAAGAATATGCATTATGTGAAACCATTTTACTATCTTGAGAAGGAAAGAGATTTTTCAAAATAGTAGGAGTTGAAGAAACTTTTATGAATTTGGTAACCTCTACCTGATGTGGGAATTCCTTCATATAATGATCTTCCTTAGAGATTATACAAGTATAACCATCATTTTTAGAACATTTCTCTTTTTCAAAGGAATTCTATTTTTTTTACCTTTCCACTTCTTTTTTCCTCCTCATGGTTGATTCTTTCTAGTAGATGATTTTACGACATTAATTTCAGAAGTAATTTCCAGAGAAAGGTTTTCAATCGGTGAATATTATATAGGAAAATTTTACGTTCTTTTAGAATTCTTATTTTTACCCTTAGACTAATCATGACATAACCAATTACACCATGAGCGATGTGAGATCATGTGGGGGTTGAGTTTAGTTGATCTGAAACTGCTCAACGATGCAGATTTGTGATTTTTTTGTAAAAGGTGCAATATTGAGTATAAAATAAGTCTATGTACTTGACACAATAAATTGCCTACTATTATGTTAGAACACCTCCTTCAGAAACATCCTCGCTAATATCTAGAAGTAACAATTTTGTAAACCATTCACCCAAAATTTGATATCGAATACAAACCTTGAATAAACGACGTCTACGTCTCCATTCATGTATATGATTTGAAATAAGTAGATGTTGATTGTTTTAGTGAAGTCAAAATTTCAGTACTAGTGTCATATCAAATTGGTATCTAAAGGTGTGTCAAAATTGTTGTTGCTAAAGAGTTCAAAATATGGAATCAAGTGCGACGTAACTCAATGGAACATTTTTTTGTGGAATTGGTTAGAGTTCGTTGGAAAAGGTGTACTCTCATAGAATCATTAATCAATGAATTAGACAGACAAAAAATATGATATGTCATAATGTGATTTGATGGGTATTCTCGAGGTTTACGTTAAAATTCTGGTATATCACTTGGTAACTTAGTAGGAATCGTCGGCCAAAAAGGATAATAATATATAGGATCATTTTTCAGCCGAGATAAATCTAAAAAATCTAAGGTTGTGTTGAATGGTAACTTTTGGTTGAAGTGTTTTTTTTTGTATTTTTATAACCTTGAGGGTTTAGTCCAACCCCTAGAGGAGGATACCTAGGATATCCTACAATAGCTTGCCTAGTTGATATTGCATTCCTCGAGGGTAACTAGGGCGAGTCATACCCAATTTTGGTTGAAATGTAACTTGATAAGTATGACCAAGGTATTGTTGAATCTAGAAAGGTGTACTTTGACCCATTTGACACAAGTATTATTGCCCGTATAAAGGTTGAGCTTGTAAAGGTTGACCTTGAAAAAATTGACTTTGAACAGGCTAACTTTATATAAATTGCCCTTGAAAGGGTTGGATTTAAAAAACTTGACCTTGCAAAAGTGGGATTTGAAAATTTTGACCTTGAAAAGGTGGGACTTGAGGAGCTTGAGCTTGACATGACATTTACATTATCCCCATACCAACTTTTGTGATGGGAATCTATGTTGTAGACTTGAAAGTAGGGATGCCTGAGGGATAGTCTCTGACATGTGAATTAACAATATTGTAATTTCATAGTCATTCTCGGTCATTCATTAGGTGAAAGATCTCACATATAAGTTATGTTAATTTAGTTTTCTCTTCCCTAGAAGGAAACCCTCAGTTTATATGAGGGAATTGTATTTCAAGTGTGTATTATTATTCAATGTGCGAAAGAGAGAGAAGACTATGTGAGAGTGAAGAGAAAAATACAGTGAATTTGTTGTAGGTTGCATATTTTGATTTTATTGGATAATATAAAAGGAAAGTCTCCTTGTTTATGAAATCTATCAAGCACCGAGAAATGTCAAATCTTTCTTGGTACATACCTCTTTTTTTAGTGCAAAACTTGAGGAAATGTTTACACCTTGAGATATTTGATCCCTCTCGGTGCTTAATATATCTAGAATTAAACGGATGTAGTCCAGTTTGATATATATAAGCTCGGTAACTAAGACAGTGTACTTGAAGCTTTGTTGTTAAACTCTACCTCTGTTATATTGTAAAAACCAATAATAATATATACATGTGTTGTATTATTTTTAATGTTATCGTTAGATATCCTAAGTAAAACACAATAACAATTGTATCCAAACTAAGTTGTTATGATCATTTCAGAGACATATTCCACTGAATTTCTAGATTAAAACCAATGGTTGATATAGATGCAAAAAAAAAATATAAACAAATATAGGACTACATACACAAGATCTTATTTTTTTTGTGGCCCCATTTCTTTTCACAGCCAAGAGTAAAATTTCAAGCATAAAAAACAAAATGGATAACATACAAAACAACTAGGGAAAATCTAATCTTTGAAGGCTATGTAACAAAGTGAGAAAAAATATTTTTCCTAAGTTTTGCATGGAAGACATGCATCCATGTAGCTATAAAGTCTTCATATAGGGAGTCTTTATTGAGCAGTTCTCTTTTCCAAATGGATATGAAAATTGCTGAGGTTTCCAATATTTGTTGTGGAAATTAGTATTTATTTTGATCTAGTTCGAAGTTTTTACTGCAGTGAATGTCTCATTAGAAAAGAATACTTTTAAATTAGATACATTAGAGAATAATATCGTGGGAAAAACCATGTGTTATGAACGCATGGAGACCAAAAACCTTAATCTTCAAATTTACTATTTTATCTCAATTTTGTTTTAATCGTTAATTATTAATTTTTATTTTTTGTTTTGTTTTGTTTTTGTTTTTTTATTTTTTAATTTAATCAATTTATTTTTTTAATTAAGAAATGTGATGGGCAGAACCATGGTCTCTTTTCACCCTCACATTATTTCCTTTCTTGCTCCTGGTAAAGAACCAAGTCGTCGTTTTCATATGTGTTTCCTAAAGTTAATGGATCTTGTGAGCCTTTGCTCAACCTTTCCTTCCTAGTTGTTACTGTTACAAAGCCATCCTTTCCACTCGTTGGGAATTTTGTGTATACTATTGATTTTGGTTTTATTCAAATTTTTGGAACAAATGATCATATTCATGAAATATATGACATATAAAAAGCATTTGTTCACACTCTATGAACTTCTCCTAAATATTTCCATGGTAACTAATTTTGGGAGTGGTTTAGTTAAATATAAACAAACACATAGCTAATCATGGGTTGACTAATTCTATTTTAGTCATTTTCAGATGTCACTATGAATGGCCCAATATAATTACCTATACCTTGTGGTATATCTTGGCCCCAAAATTCTTGCAACATTGAGTATAGCGTGAGCCAAATTGTCGTCACGTTGAAATTTTATTTATTTGTATTGAATCTCTCGTGCCTAGGCTTCATATATAACCATGCCAATTTTAAAAAGTATGGTCCTCCCTCGAATGTCTTATCCTTGTCTTCCACATTGCTGAAAATAATAGTGAAAATTACTTTTTGGTCCAACTTTTATTCTATATCCCCTTTAATTTTATAGTACTTATGAATCCACCCAATTATCGTTCTCTTTGATGACCAAATTCCATTGAATTTACATATTAGTGTGTGATTCTTCATGTAATGAACATTTTCCCATAATTTTTTTGAAATGATTCCAAATATTAGGGGTATTTGTACTTTATGGGAGGCATGATTGAGTGTTTGTGGCCCCCTTCCGTTGTTGACTAGCAATTTCTAGGTTGGATTTTCCCTTTTCCTTCTCTTTTTTAGTAGATTGCAATCCCAAATCATGGTTGGAGTTTCTTTTACATCAAAATTTATTGATACATGAAGCGTATGCCTCAACCTACATCCTTCCACCACATTATTGAATGAAGACCCTTCCCCTTACACCATAGGGGGGCCATGAGAAGTTATGTTATCTACAATAAGAATGTAACCCTATATTGAAAACCCAAGATCAGATGAGGTTAGCTCCTCTATTGCAATGTTACTTTCACTCTATATATAAAACCAAATATTAAATATTAATAAAAATCTTAATACATTAATATTAAATATATTGGTTCATTGTTAGTTTGTTGCATTTACAACATGTATTTGTATGTCAAAATTAATTACAGTAAAATTAATTTTAATAAAATTTAAAGACTAATGGGAGGGAGTTACCCAAGGGAATAATGAGATGTAATAATATAATAAATAAACACGCTATATTTAATGAATAATGTGGTTAATTCTAATTACGCAAGGAACCACAAATATTTGGGGATTAGTGCGATAAGTCCATTGTATTGGATGTATGGTATTAAGAAACCCATGGTGATTACCTATTGTATTCTATTTATGAAGCCTTATAGAGGCTAGAGACTCTCGAGTGAGGGATGTTGAGTATTGTTTTGTATTTTCAAACATATGGCTTGAGACATGTTCTCCTTCCTTAAGGAATAATTATATGGTGTTTCCTTACCTCAATATTTTTATCAATAAAGAAGCATTTTCTAACATCATATCTCTATCTTTGGTGTTATTTCTCTCGTATATTTTTCACTTTTATATGTATACAGGGCACATCTAGATACTATTTGTAGTAGATCTCACCTGCAAATATATTAAATTCTCTCATAGAATAAATCCAAGAGCCAATACACAAATAAGATAGAAATACTTCGCTTTATTAATCAAACCCTTGAGGTAGGGCAACCCAATACAACTATTCAAGGAAGGAGATCCCTTGCATAATGCGGGTTAACCACTTTATTTATTAACTATGGCTCATTTATTTATTATATTATTAAAATACATTATTCCCTTGGGTACCTCCCTTTGTACCTGATATTATCCTTATAGGTATACTACATATTATCCTTGTTATTTTTTCCCTTTTGCGAGGTCACGTGTTTTTATGGTAATATACCCCTTTCTACCTTACTTTTAAATCTCTTATTCTTTTTAACATAATGCAATTTATTTTATTTATTTATTATTTTGATCGGAATTGCATTATCCCTTTTTAATGGAACTTTAATATTCTAAATTATATCATTAATCATAAGATTAATGAGTGCTTCTCGTATTTTTGGGATTTATTTCAATTTTATTAATTCATAAATATTTATTCATTTGTTGTTTTATTAATTTTTTTTATGGATGATGATTATTATTATTATTAACTCTTTTTAATAATTATTGTATTTTATTTAAGATTATTTTATTATATTAGAGTTAGGGTCTTATACACCAATTTGGTGTCTCACTTGGATGTACCTTAAAATCAGATAATTATAATAATACATATATATGAAAATTGGTAAAATAATTCACGTAATTTTAGACTCTAGACAAACCTTAATATTAGCGAACCTAGATACATTTAATTACAAATTTGTTAAGCGTTGCCAAAGGTCAAATCTCTCTTGGTAGATACTTCTTTCTTTAGTGAAAAACTTGAGGAAATGTTTGAACCTAGAGAGATTTGATCCCTCTTGACACTTAATATATCTAGAATTAAACGGATGCAATCTAGTTTGATATATATAGGCTCGGTAGCCAAGACAATCTACTCGAAGTTTTGTTGTTAGACCTTACCTATGTTATATTGGAAAAACAAATAAGAATATATACATGTGTTTTACTATTTTTAAAGTTATCATTAGATATACTAAATAAAACTCAATAACAATTGTATCTAAACTAAGTTGTTATGAACATTTGAGATACATATTCCAATGAATTTACAGGTTAAAACCAATGGTTGACATAGATGTAGACAAAAAATTATAAACAAATATAAGATTACATACACAAGATTTTATTTTTTTGTGGCCTCATTTCTTTTCACAACCAATGGTAAAAATTCAAACATATAAAACAAAATGAATAACATACAAAAAAACGGGGAAAATCTAATGTTTGAAGGTTATGTAATAGACTCAGCAAAATTATTTTTCCTAAGTTTTGCATGAAAGACATGCATCCACGCAACCATACTACTTTCGCTACTACTCCTTACTGTTATACTTATTTCTATATACCCATGTCAAAGAGTTTCAGTGTCTGGACCTTCATGTGTTCGCTCCCAACAAGTAGCAAAATTTTGTCTTTGACTCGAATATCTCAGTAAGAAAAATAGTTGGTTTGGGTGGGTACTCTCAATCCATGTCCACCATCATGGCCATTTCATACGAAGTCATCCATGGGACTCTGCCTCCCAAAATCTTCCCATAGCAAAAGGAGTTCCTCCAACTCAGAAAGTATCTTGTCATAGGAGACTCGTACCTATATGAGGATTACATAAATATTTTGGTTTACGGTTGTGAACTTTGTCCATACCACCTACTCGTGTTCATGCCTATGAGGATCTTCACCCTCGAGCTCATTTGAGAGCTCCTCAGTGTAGACCTGCTCCACTTTGTACCAACAAAGAAAGGATACATTTCTAAAATGGTACAACGTGAAGGCCCTTTTGTGGTAAACACAAGGAATTCCTTCAAAGTAGTTGATGCCCTACTCAAATCCATGGAGGTCGAAATGGGAGACGGATGGCATTGTGACCCCCAAGGAATTTTTTCCGAAAGAAGAAAAAATATTAAAGCCTCAACTTATGTGCCCGATCCCAAGCCCAAAATTGAATGGAAAGCTAACATTGATTCCTGGCCTCTTAATATAGATATAGAGACCAAATCCCTAGTAATCATGTGCAGAGCATCAAATAGGCATGCTAACTCAGCATGGGATGAAGAATGCGATAGTAAAAACGAAAGAAATCAAGGTAGAGCACTCGAACATGAATAGGAACATGAACAGGGACATGAAGAAGAAGAATTGGGTATACAGCTGAAGAAATTAGTGTGTGACCACTCATGCTTCCAGATTAATCTACAGATACCACGAGTAGCCTCCCCTCCATCCTCAATTGAAGTGGTCATCCCAGATCCCAAAGGCATTGTTGATGTTGTAGGTTTAAGTTGGCCTCTAGGAAAGGCTATTCAAGTTAACAATAGGAAGGTCTGAGAGAGATTGCATAGGGATATGGCTTCTACATAACTCCTTGCCACACTAGAGTGTTAGCCTCTATGGACCTGGAAGAATAAGAAATGAGGATAAGATTGCCACATCCATCAACACAGTCGTGGCCCACACAACCTCAACTCCAGAATTTAGATGTCTCACTAGACTTAACTACTGTTCCTTTGGTAAATAAAGTCAACTTACACAAGCAAGTTGGGGAGATGTTATACAACTATCTAGGTAATAACCTTATGACCATTATTAGAGCTCACAACTATATAGAGAAAAGCTCTAATAAGGTGAAAATGGAAAAGATCAAATGTAGAGCATTATTCTTATAGAAGAAGTGTTATAAAGTAGTGATCATTAAGCTAGGAATAGATCGAGAGGACAAGTCAATAGTGGCAACCTTTTAAAATTAAACCAACAGGAAAATCAAGAGCTAAAACGAAAGCTAAAGATGCATGGTGATGAACATATCGAGAGAGAGGAACTAACCCAAATCGAGTTGGAAAAGGAAGCACTAATGAAGGAGATGGCTAATTGTAAGGATAGACAAACCTTGGAAGAGATAGTGGCCGAACTTAAAAAGAATATTTCATCCCATGTTTGCATGATAGTAGTGACTAAAGATCCTCAGAATCCGACTTATCACGTCACCTAGGCAATAATTGAGCTTCCACTTTCCGAAGGAAAGATGTGGAAGATCGAGAGTGATTTGGATGTTGTTAGGGCCCAGTTAGCTAAGAAGGAAAATTAGTTGCAAGTCTCGGTTATAAAACTTGTAACTGTCACTATGGATATATAGGTCACTACATAGGAAATAAATAACTTGAAGGCTAGACTCGAACGAAATATGTTTCTCATCGAAGTGAGGCACTTGGTATGGGATGATATCATCCAAGACATGAATAATAGTTGGGAGCACATAACTCTGGTACATGAGAAAAATAAAATTGTGGAGACAGTGAACCCCCTCGATAATAAATTCTAAAGAGAGGAGTATAAAGAACTACCAATATGCACTAAAATTATTCATTTCCTAAGTGAGAAGCGTGTAGAGGTGTTTAGGCCAGTGGATATAATAGACACAACCAACATTGTTGTGGTTATTTTTAAAGTGATTTAAAAGGAAGAAGTGTGATTCAAAGAAGAGCACAAACCCATTAAGTTGTAGAAGGATGTGGCATCTTTCAATGAAGAATTTGATAGACTCTCGAATGTTGGGCTGCCTAAACTTTGGCGGTCTCGTGGAGAATTGTTGCCACAAAATCATTATAACCAAAAAATGATTGAATCAAATGGTAAGGGAGGGTCCTCCCATGCGATAAAAACTACTCCGAAAGGGAGTAAGGGAGGGTCCTCCCATGCGAGAACAACTACTCTAAAAGGGACCACTGTAGTAAACTTCTTAAAAAGGGAATTTCAGTTACTTGGGATGGTTAGAAGTGTCTTTCATTGCATAATCGACTATTCTGGGTGGATTGAATTGAAGATTAACTATAATAAGTTCAGAGTTGCTTCTCTACCTCCTCAGGCAAGATGGGAAAGATGTGAACTATTCTCCAATCCACTGATGGTGCAAATGGGTCATCCTCGGCCTCCGCATGTGCCTCACTAGGCCTCATCATCCAACCACCCTTTAGAATTGTTGAGATCATGCCAACATTTAGAATTTTAAACTACTTCTACGTTATTTTTACATGTTTTTCTTTTACTTTGATGAGTTGTAATGAGTACATTAGTTGAAATAGTTGTGCATGCGCACACACTAAAGTTTTGAGATATTTTTTGACATGATGATCTGAATCAAGAAGGAATATCTCGCTAATGGCCTATCTTTGTTAATAGAGGCCTATATAGGTGATTTTGAGAAAGGAGGAACATGTTCATGATTTTGGAAAGAAACTTTGTGTTATTTTTGAGAATGGTATGCTTCTTTCATGTATGTGTTACTAAGAATATTACTGAAAATAAATGTGGATTCCTTCATTTCTTTCTTGGATTAGTGTATGTCTCCTCTCTTTTGTAATTTCATAAATGTTCATGTTCTTCCAGGATTTCACATTATTTAGCTACGAGATATGTTTCTTTCTTTATACACATTCATTCGAGTTAACTCGTTGATGAAAATGCACTCAAGAGTTTTTGGAAGCTAAATCTTTAAATGCGCTATGCATGTCTTTGCATCAATTCCTTTCATAGCCCTAGTTTCTCTAGGAATCCATATAAGTGTGGAGTTCTAGATATTTCAATCTCTATATGATGGGTTATTTCCTCTATTTCTTTGTGTTATCACTTTCACATTAATGAAAATGATATGTAACTCCTTGGGTGATTTTGGCTTGTGGTAGTTTATATTCTTGAGTATATAGTATATATATGTATGAAGAACTCATGGACTCTCTCTTTCCTATGTTGTTTTAACCAACTAAGTTTTATTAGTAAGGAATATTGTAAGTGGTGCACCAAATCCTTGGAAGAATTATTAGAAAACTCATTAGATTCACATGTAAAACCCAATAACAATAGGAATATATATAGATAAGTGTGTTATACTATTTTTAATGTTATCACTAGATCTCCTAAATAAAACTCAATAATAATTGTATATAAACTAAGTTGTTATGATCATTTGAGAGACATATTCCACTCAAGATTAAAACCAATGGTTGAGAGAGATGCACACAAAAAAATATAAAATAATATAGGACTACATACACAAGATTTTATTTCTTTTGTGGTCCCATTTCTTTTCACAAGCAAAAGTAAAATTTCAAACATATAAAAGAAAATGAATAACATACAAAACAACGCGAAAATCTAGTCTTTAAAGGCTATCTAACAAAGTGAGCAAAATTGTTTTTCCTAAGTTTTGTTTGGAAGAGATGCATCGAGGAAGCTATAAAGCCTTCATATAGTGAGTCTTTATTGAGAGGTTCTCTTTTCCAAATGGATATGAAAATTGTGGGTTACAATATTATTGTGGAAATTAGCATTTATTTTGATCTAGTTCAAAGTTTTTATTGGAGTGAATGTCTCATTAGCAAGGAATACTTTTAAATAATATACATTAGAGAAGAATGACTTGGGAAAAACCATCGGTTATGTAAAAGTGGAGGGAAGAAACCTCAATCTTCAAATTTAGTATTTTATCTCAATTTTGTTTTTATTAATTTTTATTGTTTTGTTTTTTATTTTTATTTTTTTCTTTTTATAAACTTATGTAGGACCCTCTCATTTTAGATTTTTTACATGTACATTATTCACCCCATTTCCTGGGGAGGTAGCATAAGAATCTTTGGTGAGACTTCATTCCATGGCCATTGCCACTTGAGCTGCCCATGCTCAAATTTTTTTTTTTTTTTTTTTTTTTTTATTTTTATTAAATGAATTTTTTTAATTAAAAATGTGATGGGCAGTACCATGGTTGTGTCCCCATCCATAAATATATCTATTTTATCTCATTTTCTTTAAAATTATTAATTATTAATTTTATTTTTTTCCTCATAATTATTATTAATTTTTTTTTTATCTTTAGTTTTTTTTTAAATCTAATTGGATTAGTAGAGAAAAATATCACCGGCAAAACTAAAGATTATAAAAACATCCAGCCCTAAAACAAGGTAAATGGACCTGTTATATAGATTTTATTTTAATGGTTAAATTATTTTAATTTAACAAAGAGGCCCTTGTGTATTTTGTAGTTCTAATGTTGCTTATATATAATACCATGAATGAACATTACCTAAATGAGTGAAATTCTTTTGTGGGCTAGTGCGTTTAATTTTAAGTCAGTAACTGAGCTATTTTCATAACTCAGCGAGTGTGTTTTTATCTCGGACTTCGTAGTTTTGATATCTTAAGCACTTCGTGCCTCATAAAAAGAATAGCAGTACGGGGCAGTGGGTGGTCTACGATCATGCTATAGTAGAAGTTGCCATTGTGGAAATTTCCGTTTCATCCTTGTCTCTGCAGTTTTAAGATTTTGTGTCTGTTTTATCTTTAACTCAGCTGGTGCATTAATTTATTTTCTGTCCGTTAAAATTTTCTCTGTTAATTTATTTTCTGTGAGCCAGCTGGTACGTTTCATCAACTAGTGGGTTTTATCCTTAAATCAGCTAGTAGTTTTAAGATTTTCTCTAAATGAGCTAGTAGCTTTAAGATTTTTTGTAAATCAGCTAGTGGGTTTTATTTTAACTCTGTTGTTTTAATATATGAAGCACCTTCGTGCCTCATCAGAAGAATAGCAATCTCTTCTAGTGCATTTTTGTGAGAAGAATAGCCGAAATTATGGAAGGAGAAAACCGAAGAGGGCGAGGAGAAACACGTAGAGCAGGTAATACCAGCCGCGGTAGTATCTCAAACACTTCCTCCTTGTCCCCGGAGCAGAAGTAGGAGTAGGAGTGTGGATAGTGACGGGAGGAGTGGTAGGAGTGTGGATAATGACAGAGTGGTAGGATCATTAGTTCCAATCACCAGAGTGATGACAGTGACGTGAGACCACTAACTGCTTCCTCTTCTAATCCTGCAACTGTTACAGAGCGGAATAACATCACAAGTAGCGTAGCTGCTGCAACTGACAATGCGAGAACAGAACCAGTAGCTACTGTTACTTGGGAACGAGTTGTACGTCCATGAAAAAGGAGAACAATTTAATTTTGTACCTATGACAACAATACTACGTTCGCGCCAAAGACGAGTGTTGGATACCTATACCAATAGGTTTCATATTTCATGATTGGAAAATTCAAATGCCAAATATGCTCTGCTTTGCTGATAAAGAGATCCCATATTTCCAAGACAAGGCAAGGTGTGTACATGCCCTCATGTTTAATAAATTTTGATGGATGGTCCAACAGTCTAATCTGGATCATGCCATGTTTCAATTTTTTGTTGTAGAGTAGAGAAAGAAGTCTGTCCAAACTGTTTAATCTTGGCAGACCAATAGTTAGGCAGAGAAGCTAAGGTTCCCAACTGCTTAATCTGGGGCCTTGGAAGCAATAAGGGTAGTGCTAAATAGGCAATCAAAAGAAAAAGCCAATGGAAAAGAAAAGGCACATAAGGGTTTGCAAGTCCAAGTGCACCCTCCAAGAGGAAGCAAAAAATGTTAGGCAAGTAGATGGGTAGGTAGATGGGGTTGCAGAAGAGGTATTCCTTTCAAACTGAATCTTGCTGGTCAATATAAGGAAAACAACACAATGGAGCATGTCTAACTTCCTTCCTTCCTTGTTTTACACTCATTACTAACATCCCTACACCAGTTGTGTTTGTGAAGGAATTCAAGGTTTTATATTGGTTCTCGTTTCCTTTAAGAGCCACATTTCTTGTGCAAAATTCTTTTCATTTTGATCTACTCCCTAAGCTAAGTAGTTTTCAAATAAACTTAGTGATATCACTCCTCATTCACCTTTTCCCTCCATATTAACCACTAACTTCTATTATCTAAAATCCCCTATGTCACCTTTTCCCTACTATTATAACACCATTGTGTATAAACCCCAAACATTCTATAAATATCCCCCCCTTGGCATTATAGCCATATGTTCACTACTAGGGAATCAAATTGACATCTGGTCAGTTTGAGAACCCAAACCTTACCTCTTTTCCTCCTTCAGAATTCATTCACCCATTCAACCGTTCATTTACTTAAAAAACCTTGTAAAAAACCCATTTTCACCCCTAACCCACTCAAACGGCAAAAATACATGAAAAACCCATTTTTCTGACTTATCCTAAGTTTTTGACCTATGCGCAATTTTATAAATAAATACATTGAAAAACCATGCAAATCCATCGATATTATAAAGGTCCCGCCGGGCACAAATCCCATAAAAAATCATATTTTATTACCCGCCCGACGCTGTATCTTCCAGACAAGTCATTGACCCGTCGACCGTTCGATCGGGCGCTTTTCATCCAACGGCCCACATGGATATCAGACCGGCCTCGACGTCCGAAATATAGCTTCCGATATCTGTCAGAAGGTGACGTCAGGCCTCGGCCACACGTCGGCCCCACAAAGTATCAGAGCCCCCTCTGACAACTCCACTTCCGTATCAAAAGCAGTGCGATATCATACCGCCTGTGGTTTCCGGTTTCTGCCAATCTGCCTTGCCAGCATCGCTGCTACGTCATCGCCGCGTCCGCTCCCCCATCCCCCATTGCTCCACCTGTCCGGCACCTCACCATCCTCGTGGACCACTCATAAGCCACCACGTCACCTGATGACTTCATGCTGACGTCATCCGACCCTGACCCCACCCGATGACATCATGCCGACGTCGTCCGAAAAAGGCGCCAATGTTCCACAAATCCATATTTTGGCCAATTTTTCGCGTTTTTTGCACTTTTTGCAAAAACGTTTGTGTTGTCTTCTGCATGAGTTTTACGTCCAAACTCATGCCAACCTGCTAAATTCGACCTGGAGACCTTCAGCGCGCCAACCCACCTACATTTGTGACCGGGGCTGACAGTTTACTAGGTATTTATCCCTACGAATCCTCTCTGTGCCTGGTTTTGTCTGCAAATAACCTAAATTAACTTAAAGCACAGAGAAAACAGATAATTGACCGGCAAATCCCCTGTGCCTAGTTCACATTTGAAGTTATAAAGACGAAATTCACCAGCTAACCCTTCTTTACCAAAGCTTTCACAAAAACCTGCATTCTGTTTGTGCAATCGTGAACAAGGAACCCGAATTACACCTAGTTACTGTGAAAGAGTCTGGCAAGAACAAGTATTTTCCCCTCTTTTAGTGCTATGTGCAGTATTTCAATTACTGCAATTTACCCTTCTGCTCTTTGTTTCTCAATAAATCCCCTCTCTTTCCAAGAAACTCTCTTGTCTGTTACTCTGCACAGTAACGCTAATTCACATATAAAGCAGAGCTTTAAAGTCACCATGGATACACCAGTAGCACCTTTAGCCCTCAATATTGCCCCTTTGAATGCCCCTCAGAGAGAATTGGAGTGGCAAGCATCAGCAGATTTGGATTATCAAATCTCAGAGGAATTCCTAATGAAAAGCAAGTTCCACATCCACCTGTTAAATGAACTAAAGGCTAAACATGAGACTGGAACAGATGTATTGGGCATTTGGGATTCCTTCCTCCCAATCTTCAATCAATTTCCTGACCTAATTCACCTATGTGCTGAAGGGTATGATCCCACTCAGAGAGTTGTGCTTGACCCTTTAGGCTCAGTTGTTTTCTATATTACCCCTGAGGCCATCAGAGAGATGCTGCAATTCAAAGCCGAGAAGAAATTGGTTCCTCTATCTTTGTTTGATCTGATAAATCAAGGAGCTAAGATGACAGATGCTCAGATCACCAAGTTCAACCAACTATATGTTAAAACTAATACTGTGCAGTACCCTCCCATTTTGCATGTTTACCTCAACCCATTGGGCAGGGACCTTGCAGATATGATCAGTCCCATTCTGGGTTATAAATCAATTGAGTATATTGATGAAACTGTATTGGTAATGATGCTCATGTTTTCCCCTGGAAAAACTCCAATCTGCTATGACTATGCCACCTACATATCAGACAAAATGCATGAGCAATTGATGAAGCTATCAAGGGAAAGGGTGTTGAGATACTCCTCCTACATCTACCACTTGATTTTATACTATCAACATGAGAAATTTTCCTTTGCTATGAAAAGAGTGGATGCACAAGGAAATCCAAGGTCAGTAGTGTATTGGACCTCAATTTTTCACTGCAGAGCCTATTCTCCATACACTTATTGTGAGTTTATAGACCTTTTTATCCACCCAGCCATGTCTCTGTTCCTAAGCTCACCTCCTCCAAGACTAACCGATGAGATGCAGAGGATCCTTCAGTTGTCCAAGGTATACATCATTGGGGATTGGTATTTTAAAACTACACCGTTATCAAAATATATGGTTGTGAGTTACCCCCCATGAGATTGTTTGCCCTTGAATACTTCAGGTAGTTTGGGAATGCTGATGTGAAGAACTTTTCAGGCAAAGGCAAGAAAGCACAGCTGAAGGTAAAAACCCAATTGGGCCACTTTGTTTTAAACAAGAGGGAGGAAGGCTGGCAAGAGGCAGACAGAATGCTAGAAGGCCTTGGCCTAAAGACCAGTTTCCTCTGGAAACCTTATAACCCCAATCACTTCATAACCTTAAGAAGGGTCAAATATAGGTTCTCCAGTTATGACCATGTAAGGTTGCCTCACATAGAACAATATGCAAATCAAACAAAATGGAAGAGAGGCACATTAGAGGAACCTGTCACACAAGAAGAACTAAATGAAAGAGCAAGAAGAAATCTCCTTAAGATGGCTGACTTAGAACTTCCTGCACAGGTATTTGCTCTTACAAGCACTCAAGTGGGAGCAGCTGCCTCATCCTCCACAGCACATCAGAAGGCAGTCAAAGCTACAAATCAAACCTCTAGCAAAGGAAAGGAGAAAGAAATGGAACTAGAGCAGCCACTTCAGGAACAGGTACAACAGCAGGGAGCACAGCAACAACAACAGGTACAGCAGCCAGAAAAGGAACATCCAATACAAGAAGAGCGAACAGCAGAGGCCCCAATGGTCACTGAGCAGCAGCCACCACAAATGGTGCCTCCTAGGCAAGAAATAAGAGCTGAAGCTTTAGTCCTTCAAACCTCACAAAAGGAGGACATAAGTAGGAAAAGGGACAGAGAGACTCCCCTCACAACATCAACAACTCAAGGGGAAAAGAGGCAAAGATTGAATCCTTTTTCAGAAGAAGAAATGCCAATAGGGCAATCTTTGGGCCTGGGCCCACCTAGCATGGAGGCCTCTGCAAGTTCCTTCCAGCAAGAACAAGAGAGGACAGCAGGAGGAGAAGTTAGCTCCTCAAGCCAACAAAGAGGAGTTGAAGAGAGCATCAAGCAGCAGTTCATGGACACAAAGAAGAGGAATGAGCCCATAAGGATACAATTATATAATCATCTGTTGAAAATGGCTCCCACCAACCAGCAAAGACTTATGTCTGCCTATGATGTCCAGGAGGGCAAGATGATTATGAGCCACTTCATGCCAGCCGTGATGCAGCCACAGTCAGCTACAGATTACATCAGGACCAACCTTGAGGTCCTTGCCAAGGACAT
>APFE030251806.1:0-10680 GCA_000404065.3 Pinus taeda
TGGAACAGTGGGTATAATGGAGTGAGGGAAAGGGTATGGTTCAATCAAGTGAAGTTTGCAATGTGAGGATAGTCACTTGATTGTGTTTTAGGAATGCGAGGTTTGGGGATTTAGGAATTTTGCAAATGATATGGGAAAAAGAGAGTGATAGGGTATGGTAGGGTTTAGGGATAGGAAAATAGGACTTTAGAAATAAGTGATTTTGGGATGTAGAGGAACACGGGATTAATAGGGATGATGGGTTTAAGGTGAGGGGAAGAATCAACACGGTGAAGGGGAAAAGGAGTCTTTGGCACCAAGACACCAAAACACAACCCTAAGGAGAAGCTTTAAACAAAGTAATAAGGTTTGCAATTTGACATCACAAACTCTCATAATCCACTTCAATGAGCATCAAACATGTTAATGACAATTTCATAAACTTCTTGGAGCGAGAAGAACCAAGCGGATTGGATTTTTTTTTAAACAAATGACAAAAATTTGAGTTCTGGCTCTATGCGCCGCGCAGCATGCCCAATGCGCCATGCCTCACCAATGCGTTGCGCCCTTGTTATTTTACAATGGAAATCAGAGCCCAATGCGTCGCGCCAGTTATGTGCGCCGTGCCACCTACCCAGTGTGTAGTACGTTTTCCAGAAGACTTTTGTAGGCCTTCCCGGTGTCCAAATTGGGTGTGGGATAGCGTGTTGGAAAGGAATTTGAGTCTAATTTCCAACCCAACTGGAATTTTTCAATTTGGAGTTCATTTGGCCTGTCAAAAATCAAATCTCCCAAGACTGGTCAAAATGTGTCAAATGAGGCTGCCTCAAGGTAGAGTGTTGTTGCAGTCAACTTTTGAAGGTGTTCCTCAACTAAAAATTGAGCTCATGATAGTGTTTTGGAAAGTGCATTGTGTCTAGTTATAATTTGACTCATAAAGTAAGTCATTTGGCCAACCATGCTAGGAGAAAACTTGATTGTCCCAAGGTCACTTCAGAGGTGCATCAATACTCCCGAGGCAACTGTATTTTTGACATTTCTCTAAAACCATGACACCTGTGTAAAAAGTGAAGGATTTTTTTCTTCTTTGGCCTATTGTGGACAAAAACCTCTCTCATTTTTCTCACATTCATCTTTTATTGCTCAGGAACATCATTGGAGTAAAACCTATCCCAATGTGTGGAACAGGGGATTTGTTGAAATGAAGCGAAATGAAGGGGATAGGGGGCTTCTAAATTCTTGAGGAAATTTTGAGAAGTAAGTAGGGATGTTAGGAAGTAGGGGAAAGTGGAATTTCAAAGATTGAGTGAGGAGAAGGGGTCCAAAAGGGAGAAACACAGGCCTAGCCTAGAAAATTGCCAAGTTGTAGCAAGAAACTAGGGTTTGTGCGAAAATGAGGAGTTTGGGAGATCTCAGTGATGGGAAGTGTTTAATAAGGTACATTAAGGATAAGGGAAGGTGTATGAACATCAGGATACAAGTTTTGCGATGATTTGACCATCCAAGAGAAATTACTTTCAAAACCCTAGGAGAAGGAAATGAACCTTACCTAGGCACAACTGAAGCATGAACAAGGTGTAAAATGACCCAGTGGAACTTGACATGATGATGACAACCCCCTGAATAATGGTACAATCAGCTGAAATGACAAAATTTGACCTTGACACCTTAAAATCACTTTGTAAGAGCATGTTTGATCACTGGAGGAAGGTTGCAAAGACTAACACTAACATTGACTCCAATGGGGATGGTAGCTCCTTAGAGGTGCCAAGAACGACAGATCTTTGGGAGAGCAGACCAGTGCCTTATCCATTGGGCAATAGAGTCAAAAACGCAAGCTGAAATGCATGATTGAAAACTGACGACTTGATGACACAAATTGACTCTCACTCAACCAAAAACTGACTTGATACTTAAACACAACCGATAGACTGGAAAGTATGCTCAATGTAGAGCTTATTCAATACAACCTACTCTAGTTGTTCCATTCATCACCTGATCAAGTGAAATGAAACAACCAATGCAACCAAGTAAGTATTCCAGCTGCTGTTTGAATTCTCCGCAAGTGTTTGCTTATGAACAACAAGAGAGAACTACTGAAAGGCAACTCCCATGAACACTTGTGAACAGATCCATTGAATAATATGGATTCTCTATCCTCCTCCAAAAACACTGCATAAGGATCTTGAAGTTCATGCACACTGGGACTTAGCTCATCTAATGGATTACTTGTCTTTTCTTCATACCATGAATGCAAACTTTGATCTGATCTTTGTGACGAGACATCTGCTGAAAATAACAAAGAAACCGGTTGTCGGATCAAGCTTGTATGAATAATTTTGTCAAGCTTACAGATAGGAGAAGGACTTTGACTGCAAACATCATTCAACACATCAGCAATAGGATCATAAAAAATTTGAGAAGACTGCTACGATGTATCCCTTGAAACTGTATAACATCCTATTGCCTGTTCATCTTTTTCTTTAGAGATATTACGAAGATTATGCCTTATAAACTGAAATTCTTCGAAACAAAAAGGTACAGAATCCTCTTGCATCATTAAATCATGTATTTCGGCTTGCACACCTTCATCTATAATCTGATCTTTAATTGTGTTTGGTGGCTGCAAATCTGGTGCTAGGGAGGGTTTTGTATCCAAAATGATTTCATCAATCATTTCAGGGGAAGATTTATCATTAACAACTTGCTCAAGAATTTCGCTATTTGTCTCATCCTCAACATTAAAACTGAGAAATTGTTGACTTCCTACAAGTTGTTCATTTGAAGATTTACTATGCAATTTACCCTTCAAAAATTGAAATAATTCAAAACAAAATGGTATGGAATCATCTTGTATCATTTTTCCAGTTTCCATGTCCTCATCTGCAACTTGACAATCAATGGAATTCAGGGGCTGCAAATATGGATATGAGAAGTCTTGAACAAGGT
The DNA here is from genome assembly GCA_000404065.3 of Pinus taeda. Taxonomy (NCBI): domain Eukaryota; kingdom Viridiplantae; phylum Streptophyta; class Pinopsida; order Pinales; family Pinaceae; genus Pinus; species Pinus taeda. The sequence continues at coordinate 2,929 of APFE030251806.1, forward strand.
TTTCATTGCCCTCAAAAAGTTTCAGATCAAGACTTGTTGACAATTGATTTCTAATTGCATGAATGGTGTCTCTGATGAACTGAAACGAAGCAAAACAAAAAGGCAAAGATCATTCACTTACTTCAAAATTTGTTGCACTTTCCTCGTCATTTCCATAGCTGATATGTGACGACTGGTCACTGTATTCGAACTGCTGAAAGTGAACTTCTTCCTCCCACAAACTAGCTGTTGATTTGTCTACAAGATTAACTTCTATTTGGAGAACATAATCGTCATCATACTGATCAAACTGAGGCAAATCGTCAGCATAAAACACATCATCAAGCATGCATGTCATATCAACAGATCTCTCTTCTCCAAGATGATCTACAAAACAATCATTATCAGATCTATGAAAAATAGGATAAGAAAGAAAATATCTTGGATCAGCAACTGGTTCTTCTTCAATCAACGAGCCATGGGCTTGAACATCATAATCATTCCTTGCGGTGATCTTTTGCATCATCTCTTCCACTGCACTTACCAAAATTTCAAGCTTTACCTCTAGAGATGTTGATTCCTCCGGATCTATGTTTTTTGTCTCTTCTTCCTTTAACATGTCTCTCAGCAGTGATGTTGTTACAGTCGCCATCAAATCTTGGTATATATAGGTCATGATTTTTAGGGAAAGAATGGAATATAGGAGGTAAAATCAGAGGCTTGTATCGATCTGGAATTTTACAAGGTAATGGGGTATGTACAAAAGCTGTAGAAATAATCTTTGTCTTATTAGTCTCATCAGTTTGAATATGGTCATCACAAGATTCAAAAAAGGGATCTTGATCAAGCTCAAAGGCATGCAAATCTTTGGTATTTACAATCTTCAAAGGGAAAGAATCAACCGCAGGCTGAGGATCTCTTCTCAAACATACTATACTTTGCAAAACCTTCTTGACATTCTCGAGAAAAGAGAAGAAGTAATCTAGAACAAAGAACAAAATGTCTTGGATGAAATTCCAACTTGAATACCTGATCTTTCCATATTGTCCTTTCATGTTTTTTTTGGTTGGGTTCATCCTCCAAAGGAGCCTTTGGATCTGATCTCGAAAATGATTTGGAACCGCCAAGTGAATGATTTCAGCCTTCCGACATCTCATCATTTTCCACCATCAACAATCAAATCTAAACTTGATACATGTACTGGGGTGATCGTTTAGATCAGATATTCAATTTATAAACTAGACCGGACATTGACTGAAGCAGCATTCATCTAATTTCGCTAATGCAAAGCAAAAGCGTTTCGAAGGCTACCTGGCTAACTTCAGGCTCCGCCTGTAGTCTACAAATCCAAACAATGAAAATAAAATTTCGTCCCTAGTATGGTTGCCACTATGTTAGAGCCTAGATTTACATCAGGCTGAAAAGGTAAGCTTCTAGGTCCACATCAAACCACGCTCAACCTCGTAGCTAGCCCTACGAGGATAGGAGAGGGCTCTCTCCGGGTCAATCTCAGCAAAAAATAATCAAATGGGCTTGAGATGACTGATTTTACAACTAATTTTAGGCTAGGTATGAAGTGAAAGGATTTGATTTGAGTTTTTGGCGGTTTTGAGTTGGAAAATGGAAGAGGCAAATTTGGGTCCGGGGATGAGGCCTAGTTTTTGCAGAGTTCTGATTGGGGCAAGGAAGGCAATAGTTTTGATGCTTTAGATTGAATGAATGGATGGATCATACTAGTGAGGAGCTAAGGAGGGTAAGAGGGTCTCAAGAGTCCTCCTCGAACAAATGAAAATATTGAAAATTAAACAAATTTTCAAGGCAGAGCACAACAGTCCAATGAATTCTACCTTAATCACTCATTTGTTTAATTTCAGAAGAAAAGAGAAGGGTAAATGATACACATAAACATCAGTGAACTTACAATTACATAGAGAAAAACACCATCAAAACACAAAGCCACATGGATCCCAACAAGTGCTGCAAAACCCTGGTCTCTCCTTTGCCAAAAATGCTGAAAATGAATGTACAATGAAGTGCCAAGCAATCCCAAGTCTCCAACCATGAAAATGACTTAGAAATTACATAATATAGACAAGCCAAACCCATTCCCTTGCCTCTAGGGTTCGATCTCATCATTCTAGGAGTTGTTTGAACCAATTACAAACAAGGAATTGAAATCTAGGCAATCAAACAACTTGCCTCTATATGCTAGGAAACTGATTCATTCATTTAATTTTCACTTTTTAGTGAATGAATCCTCTAGAAAAAGTAAAAATGTGCCAATATTACATCATGGTCATCAAATTACATCACGGTAGATCAATAGTTACATCAAAAAGTAAAACTGGGCGAACTTTTGAGCTGAAGAGTGAAAATGAGGCCAAATTTCTCTATGCGTCGCACCCAAATTCTCTATCTGTCGCACCACTTTGGAGCTGAGTTTGAGGCGCTTTGCGAAGTCCAAATTGAGCTCATAATAGCTCGTTGGAAATCCCTACCTATCTACTTTCTAACCCAAGTGGAATATCTGGATTTGGTGTCCATTTTCCCCTCCAAATATCCAATCTCCAAAGACTACTTCCTGTGTGTGGAAAAAGTGGCAGAAAGACCATTTTCAAGGTGTTTTTGACCCTTTAGGCCACCTAGAACTTGATGAAATCTCTCGTCTACTCCTGAGCATGCATAATTTATCATAAAAAACCCAAAAATATCAAGTTTTCCTCCAGAAGATGTCCCAATCATAAGCGCACGCCAAGTGGCACTACGCGTTGGGCAAAAAACTTTGTTTTGTGACCAAAAAAATAAAAAATGACAAAATTTTCTCCAAATTCCTTGAAATTCGGACTGAAGGTGCCTCATCAAGTATCATGCTCAACCAAAGAGGCTTCGGCCAAGATTTGGAGCCGATCATGCGTTTTGTGCCTCCTCAGTACCCTCCTGGTGTATGCAGTTTAGTGGTGCAATTAGTGTCGTGTTCATATGATGAATCAGTGTCCGTCATGGTGTTGCAATGTGTATGACAAGTGTATGTTTGATTGGTTGAAAATGAGAAATGAATACTTGATGTCTTTGTCTCCAAGTGCCAAATATGCCAAAGGGAAATGAGGGACTGTGAGAAATATGGAACAGTGGGTATAATGGAGTGAAGGAAAGGGTATGGTTCAATCAAGTGAAGTTTGCAATGTGAGGACAGTGACTTGATTGTGTTTTAGGAATGTGAGGTTTGGGGATTTAAGAATTTTAAAAATGATATGGGAAAAAGAGAGTAATAGGGTATGGTAGGGTTTAGGGATAGGAAAATAGGACTTTAGAAATAAGTGATTTTGGGATGTAGAGGAACAGGGGATTTAATAGGGATGATGGGTTTAAGCTGAGGGGAAGAATCAACACGTTGAAGGGGAAAAGGAGTCTTTGGAACCAAGACACCAAAACACCTAAGGATCAGCTTTAAACAAAGTAATAAAGTTTGCAATTTGACATCACAAACTCTCATAATCCACTTCAATGAGCATCAAACATGTTAATGACAATTTCATAAACTTCTTGGAGCGAGAAGAACCAAGCAAATTGGAGTTTTTTTGAAACAAATGAAAAAAATTTGAGTTCTGGCTCTGTGCACTGCGTAGCATTCCCAATGTTCCGTGTGTCACCAATGCGTCGCGCCCTTGTTATTTTATACTGGAAATCAGAGCCCAATGCGCCGTGCCAGTTATGTGCGTTGCGCCACCTCCCAGTGCGTAGTACTTTTTCCAGAAGACTTTTGTAGGCCTTCTCTATGTCAAAATTGGGCGCAGGATAGCTCGTTGGAAAGGTATTTGAGTCTAATTTCCAACCCAATTGGAATTTGTCAATTTCGAGTTCATTTTCCCTATCAAAAATCAAATCTCCCAAGACTGGTCAAAATGTGCCAAATGAGGCTGCCTCAAGGCAGAGTGCTGTTGCAGTAAACTTTTGAAGGTGTTCCTCAACTCCACATTGAGCTCATGATATCTTGTTGGAACAATCGTTGTGTCTAGTTATCATTTGACTCAACAAGTAAGTCATTTGGCCAACCAAGCTAGGAGAAAACTTGATTTTCCCAAGGTCACTACAGAGGTGCATCAATTCTGCCGAGGCAATTGTATTTTTGACATTTCTCTAAAATCATGACACCTGTGTAAAAAGTGAAGGATTTATTTCTTCTTTGGCCTATTTGGGACAAAAAAATCTCTCATTTTTCCCAAATTAATCTTTTATTGCTCAGGCACATCATTGGAGTAAAACCTATCTCGATGTGTGGAATAGGGGATTTGTTCAAATGAAGCGAAATGAAGGGGATAAGGGGCTTCTAAACTCTTGAGGAAATTTTGAGAAGTATGGAGGGATGTTAAGAAGTAGGGGAAAGTGGAATTTCAAAAATTGAGTGAGGGGAAGGGGTCAAAAAGGGCAAAACACAGGCCTAGCCTAGAAAATTGCCAAGTTGTAGCAAGAAACTAGGGTTTGTGCGAAAATGAGGAATTTGGGGGATCTTTGTGATGGGAAGTGTTTAATAAGGTACATTAAGGATAGGGGAAGCTGTATGAACATCAGGATACAAGTTTTTCCAATGATTTGACCATCCAAGAGAAATTACTTTCAAAACCCTAGGAGAGGGAAATGAACCTTACCTAGGCACAACTGAAGCATGAACAAGGTGTAAAATGACCCAGTGGAACTTGACATGATGATGACAACCCCCTAAATAATGGTACAATCAGTTGAATGGTGACATGGACCGACATTTGGACAACTCTGACAAGAGTGAAAACAAACCCTAGACCTAATACCTAGTGACCAAATTTTTCTTGAAGACTCATTGAAATGACAAAATTTGACCTTAACACCTTAAAATCACTTTGTAAGAGCATGTTTGATCACTGGAGGAAGGCTGCAAAGAATTACACTAACAGGTTCATTTCAATGCATTTGTGCAATAATTTGCCTAGGTTAGTCAGGGCTTCTTGGAAATCACAACCATAAGGTGTAAAATCATCCATATATATTTCCACAGCATCATGTACTAATTCAACAAAAATACTCAACACCACTCTCTGGAAGGTGGCAGGAGCATTGCTAGGCCAAAAGTAAGGACCTTATAGGAAAAATTACCCCAAGGACAGGTCAATGTGGTCTTATCCCGGTCTTCTTGGCAGATTTGGATTTGGTTGTACTCGCTGAATCCATCTAGGAAAGAAAAAAACTTCTTCCCTGCGAGGCCATCTAGCACTTGGTCAATGAAGGGTAGGGGAAAATGATCCTTCTTTGTGGTGTTTTTCAACTCCCTATAATCACACAAATCCTCCACTTGCCATTTTTCTTGGGAACTAACACTAAAGGAGAGACCAACTCACTGTCTCAGATAGGGTAAATGAATCCTGCATCTAGCAGTTTTTGCAGTTCTTCTTTGACTATGTCTTTAAGAGTTGGATTCATCCTCCTTTGTGGTTGCGTGACTGGATTGCAACCTTCTTTGATGTATATGTCGCGAGTACACACTGAGGGGTGTACTCCCTTCATTTCCTTATAACTCCAAGCAAAGGCTTCTAGGTTCTCTCTCAACATGTTGCATAGATTTTCCTCTTCTAAAACAGAAAGAGATGGATTAATTTTCAAAGTTTTCTTTGGGCCAAATTCTCGGGTTTTGACATGGAGTGGGTTGGAACTGGCCAAGCATAAGTCAATTGGATGATTGTTCTGGGTTTCCCTTACTTCTTCTTCTAATGGTAGTGAACTAGGAGTTGGACTTTGGAGCAGTTGTTCAATTAAGTCATCCTCATCTTATTGTCCTCCTCCTCTGACTGCTTCCAAAGCATAAAGTTGGGCAGAATAAACCTCATCTTCTGCCTCCTCCTCCAACCATAAAGGTAAATCATAATCTAGGGTAGGTTGAGCAGGAGGGTATAAGACTAATTTTTTGGACATATGCCAATTCTTGATGGTCGTATTCCCAGCTCTGTAGCTAATGTAAGCATCAGTTGTGGCCGACCATGGCCTCCCAAGGATGAGAGGGTAACCAGTAAACTTAGCCTTAGGCTGGAGAACTAGGAAATCTGCAGGGTACTCCTAGGATTCAATGGAGACCATCACATCCTCCACAATTCCCTCAGGGGTGACTATGGAACGATCTACAAGTTGCAGAATTCTTGTGGTCTTCCTCAATGACCCTTAGAGGTTGAGCTTGAGCATGGTGTCCTTGGTCATCACATTAATGGAAGCCCCAAGATCAATCAGAGTGTGTGAGACAATGGTGCCATTGATGTGCACATCTACTACAGGGCTTCCAAGGTCCAAATATTTTGAACATATTACCTGCCCCAACATTAAGTCAAACAACTGCCCAATTACATTGTTGGAGAGGTAAATCCCCTCTACGGATAGAGGCGATCCCTACTAGCCCAAAGGGGGTCTAGCAAAAATCAAACAATTCTACACTGCAGGTTCCTAGTTGTAATTAACAAGTGGGTAAAAGAAACCTACTTGGATTCCAACGCTACGTTTGTCGGAGAGATGATATTCTCACTCCTTCGCTCCAGCCGATCACAGTCCTCCACTATCCTCGCGTACGGACACCTGCACAAGCAAAGAGAGAACAAACACAAGCGTAAAATCTACTAAAAACAACTATGTATCAGTCAGGAAGGATACAATTTACATTAATCATTCATAGGACAAATGGAAATGGAACCATAAGAGTAGTCATCTATCCTTATTAATCAGAAAATAGAGTAAGGTACAACCGAAGTCCTGACGCTGAGTCCTTCTCTAGAGGGTCCAACCAGCATGTCTTCCAAGCATTCCCCTTTGAAGTGGATCTCCCAAGTCAAAGAGGTCTCTCTCTCACATACAAGGCAACAAGCTCATAACCTTCCTCAAGCTCAAAAGCAATCCTCACACAACACACCAAATGCCTACAAAGAGCAGCACTAATGCACTAAGAATTTCTCTATCAAAGTCTATATGTTCCAAACTAGCTGCTCATGGTCAATGGAGGAGGCTTATAAAGGAGAAGGAGTCTCCATGAATAGGTAAAGGATGAGCTTTCCCCCAAGATAAGTGGATGATCAGTCGAACAGACATGCCAGAGAAAGGAAGGCGAACTCAACAATGCTAACAGCCAAGTCTGGAGTCATCTGGAAGGCTGGCTGTTAGAACAAACTCGCCTAAACAGGATCAGCGCGGGTGCAAAACTGGGCTGGCGCGCTGGCATCGCAAATCAATTATAGAAGAGGTCTGGTCAGCGCACAATAATACAAACGGAGGGCACGCTGTCCGTGAAATTAGACCAGCGCGGAAAACACGTGTGCTTCCGCGCTGGCAGCGCAGCAGTTACATTATCCTCCGCAAGTCAACGCGGTTATTTAATGAACAGTCGCGATGATTCAAATAACTTAGGCAAAGAGGGTTTTTAAGCCATTTCAGAGAGCATAAGTGAGGTGAATGTGATTTTATGACACAGTAGGGAGACTGACATGATGGCAGTGACATTTTACTGTGTAACAGATGCCCCCTAAAGCATGAAGCCCAAGAGAGTGGGAGGGGTGTAATGCTTTACAAGACTGCTGGATTGGAACACCGCCAGGGAGAACCTGCAGGCAGATACAAATGATATTTCAATTACATGTAGTCTAGGCATGGGCGCAGCCATCCAAAAGACATATGAAGAAAGGTCTGTGGCGTGGACGCAGCCACCCAGCCGAACAGACCATAATGATAAGAGGTATGGTCGCAGCCATCCTTAAGAAGACTCAGGTATGG
>APFE030251809.1:0-14572 GCA_000404065.3 Pinus taeda
TTTTTTTTTTAATTTATTAAAAATCAATGCAACCTAATAAACTTTCTAACACACTACAACCATTGATAATCATGCAGAGGAAGCATATGCTCAACATATTCCCTTGTGAATCAATCCAAAGCATTAATTAAAAAAAAATAAAAAAATCAATGGATCTTCATCCACCTTAAGTTAAAATAAGAAGCCTTCGACTAATTATAGTAATAGTATTTAATTTAATTTTTAAAATTATGATTTAATCCGACATTAAATTCGTTTTTAAGAGTTATTTATTTGTTTTGAATCTATTTTCATGTTGTTTTAATTAGGACATGCACATTTTTTAAATCACGTAATTTTTTAATCAACTTTCTTTCTTTTTTCCAACCAGGTTTGTATTTTGAAGTGATTTATTTCACTTAGTTTGAACATATCTAAAATTAAAACTTGATTACATTTTTTTAAACAAGTATTTGTTAAGTTTAATTACAACTCATTGAATTTATATTTTAATTAATTATATCACAAAAAATATTTATTTATTACATTTAAAATAAATTCAATAAATTATATTGAGAAAATTTACATGTTTTAAGTGAATTGAGTTAATAATGGTTGTTTGGGAGAAATGTTGTTATCCTTTCTAATTGGATTCAATTATCTCATATGGCATATTCAACTAATAATGAATATTACTTGTAATGAATTTAAGCCATATAGTTTTTGTTCATATTAAAAATTCTAAAGAATTCAAATATTAAAGGAATTTGAAAAGAATTCAAATATTAATAAATAATTTTTAGCAATGAAGTAAAATAATAATATAAAATAAGAGAAATGTAAAAGAATCACAATTATAATAATTATCAACAAAAATACTTATGTAAAAGAAACTTTTGGAAATAAACTAAGAAAATAATTTTTAATTATATATTTAAAATAATAATAAAAAAATTTATTTTTAATATCTATTAATGATTATTCATATTACTTCAATATTTTATTTACTAGTGATAAATAATAAATACACACGTCATAAGGCATTCTCCTCTGAAAACAACTTCCCTCTCCAGTTATGTGTACAATCCTGTGTCTTTGATTTAGATGTTAGAGGATTAAAATAGTTTGAGCCATTTGATTAATTCGACCGATATTAAATTATTTACAAATTTAGTTATAAATTATAAGACTCGCGATGTAGGTCGACCTCGCTCTTTCTCGACACTATCAATCGAGTGGAATGCTTTTGCTAGATCGATGATGCAAAACTAGAGAAGAAGTCACAATGCAGAGATGGAGACGATGGCTAATGCTTGCTCTGCCATGCCATGGCTTAGGGCATTATTCCTTCTCTTAACATCAACAAAACCAGGCATGATCATAGAGAATGATGAAAAGGTGAATTCGATCCCCATTCTCTAAAGCATGGTGATCCCCTTGTTATCTCTTGTTATGCCTCAGGCGATGGGCACCACTACCCTCTCATAAAATGGCATCAATGCGATGAGAGTCAGCAGGGAGAAGACTGAGAACGATCCTATAGGTATTTGGAAGTTGTTGGAGCTGAGCCTCCTATCCATGGTCTTCGCCTGTAGAATGACGAACATGTTTTTTTTTGTGACCATGACTTGATTGGATATTTCACAGGAGAATATGGGCATTGTTCACATAATAGTTTTGAGCCCCTCGATGTATTCGATGGCATAATCCTCTGCAAGGCAACCTTCCTCCAAATATCTGGGCTACACCAATCCTACAAATATTTTCAGCAGCTATTGTAAATTTATCAGGAAATCTTCCTTCCTATGCACATTGCAATTTTGTATACAAGTTTGACCTGTAGGGCAATAGGATTTCTGGTAGCATCCCTAGAAGCATTGTCAAATGCCAAAAGCTGGTGTACATTGAATTGAGCCAAAATAATTTGACTGGAGTGAGCCCTCATGAACTAGCAAGTCTTCTCTGCCTTGATGTTCTTCATCTGTCCCATAATGCCCTCGCAGCGATGGTTCCCCTAGAATTCCAAAATTGTGTTCCCTTAGAATGTTTCAATGTCTCCTTCAATCATCTCTCAAGCCCGGTGCCTTCAGATGGGCTTTTCAGAAGCATAGACAATAATGTTTTCATAGGAAACCCAGGTCTTAGTGGCAAAGTCCTAGCAGAGTCTCAATGCACGAGTTTAAATGACCCTTAACTCACTTCTTCCTCATATTACATGCTATATACTAAGAATAAATTTTGTAATATATGGGAGATTATATGGTTGCCTAGTCTAGTAGTATTCATTCTCATAGTTGGAAAAACATGCTGCTATAACCAGTTTATAGGTCATGCTGGTGGTGGGAAATACAAGGAGGAAAAGCTTCAAGAGGACCAATGGAATATGACTGCCTTCTAAGAACTGAGTCTTACAATGGAAGATGTTTTGGAGCATTTGGAGAGTGCTGACATGGTGGGAAGTGGAGAAACTAGCACAGTTTACAGAGAAGAAATGCTAGTAGGCAAAGTGATTGTTGTGAAGAAGTTGTGGAGAGTTGATAAAGAAGATATTAATCAGAAGAAAGCAGTATTAGCAGAGGTTGAAGTTCTCAACCTACACTATGAAGAGAATCTAGCATAATCTTGCATGTCTCTGTAAGGCCAATATGGTTGCAGCACTATGAGATTTTATGATACTAGGAGGGTCCTTTTCCAATTTAATAGTATGTGTCCCTCAAAGGCATATTACAATTGATCACAAGCCTTGGAAAACTTCTCTCGCACAAACTTGTGCAAAATCCAAACACATATGCAAGTGTCATTGGAAATACTTACAAGTGTCCTTTGCTGCAAATGATAATATATATATTTTTAATTTTTAATTATTATATTTATGATAACTTATTCTCTTAGTTTTAATATACTATTAAGTTATTATTTTGGCATGAAGAGTATTTTCATTGAGTATTTTTATAAATTATCATAAGAATATTTTTCTTTGATCATTTGAACCTTACAACTAATCCATAGATAAAATAAATATATTTTAAATTCAAAACACATTTTAATTTTAATATCAACTATCAATAAAATAATTATATTTTAAAAATAAAACATATTTTAATTCCAATATAATTTTTACATTATATGAATATGGTGTGTATATTTATGAATTAAAATTATTAATGCACTAGATTATATTGTGATAAAATTTTATGATAAATATAATTTGAAGGGCAGTTTTAATTTTGGCCTTTCTCACTGAAATTTAGTAAACACAATTTTGGATAAAATTAAGATTTATTGTTATTTAAAAATGATTTTTAAATACATAAATGGATTCAATGCTCTAAACTCTTCCAATACTAGAATTCTGTAAATTACATGACTCAATTATGATTTTAAGAAATTCCTATAAAATTTATAACAAAGTGAATCACGAAAACATACTAAGAGAAAAAGAAAAAACATCTAATGTTTAGATATGCGTTATTTAAATACCAATTTTTGGTAAATAATAAATTATGATTAGTGAGATAACCTGTGCCATATTGATGAGTAAGTGCAGCAAAGGAGGCATGCTTATGGAATGTCATTTTCTAGAATACAAAAGTCAATGAGAATGATGATGAGAATTTTCTTTGTAGTGTTATGGTTCTGAGGGCATTCAATGCTTTGACTCTTCAGTTTTGTAGGACATGTGTTTTTTTCTCGATTTTTATGTCGACGATGTAGCTTCTTTGTTAATTGGTATCTGGAATGTTGGATTAATCACAATTTTCCATGCTACATAAACACGTACCCAATTCTATATTTGTTTGCACACTTTCAAAGTTTCACAAAACACACTGCTTCTATGATTAAATTTTTAAAATCTGAGACAACCAGGTAGCCACCAAGGTTTTGATGTAAAACTTCTAATGAGAATAAGAACAATTCATTCAACTAAAACATTAATCTTTGAGAAATTCAATAAAGCATTTGACCTATGTGTAGGTAACCAGTTAGTTTCACTTATCCTCTTCTCTAACCCGTTCACAAGAGAAATCCCTTATAATCTTACAAATTGTCCCACGCTCCATAGAGTCGGGATTCAGTAAAACAAGCTCAGTGGCCACATTTATTTTGGATTGGGAAAGCTTGAAAAATTGTCCTTGTAGAAATGTCATGGAACAATCTCACTAGATATTTTCCTTCTGATCTCTTTAATTCACCTACAATAGAGTACCTAAATGTTTCTTATAATCTGATGCAAGGAAGCCTTCCTCCAAATATCTGGGCTACACCAATCCTGCAAATATTTTTATTACCTTTTGCAAATTTATCAGGAAATCTTCCTTCCTCTGCACATTGCAATTTTTGTATACAAGTTTGAACTACAGAGCAATAGGATTTTTGGTAGCATCCCCATAAACATTGTTAAATGCCAAAATATGGCATACATTGAATTGGGCCAAAATAAGTTGATTGGAGTGATCCCTCCTAAACTGGAAAGTATTCCCTGTCTCAATGTTCTTCATCTATCCCATAATGCCCTCACTGGGACAATTCCACTAGAATTCTAGAATTGTGCTCCCCTAGAATGTTCAAATTTCTCTTTCAATCATCTCTTAGGCCCTGTGCCTTTAGATGGGCTTTTCGGAAGCATAGACAATAATTTTTTCACAGAAAACCCAGGTCTCTATGGAAGAGTCCTAGCAAAGTGTCCATGCTTAGATTTAAATGACCCTTACCTCACTGCTTCCTCATATTACACGCTAGATACTAAGAAGAAATTCCATAATATATGGGAGATTATATGGTTTCCTGGTTTAGCAGTATTCATTCTCATAGTTGGGAAAACATGTTACTATAACTATTTTATAGGTCATGCTAGTGGTGGGAAATATAGGGAGGACAATATTGAAGAGGACCAATGGAAGATGACTACCTTCCAAGAACTGAGCTTTACAATAGAAGATGTTCTGGAGTGTTTCGAGAGTGCTCACATGGTGGGAAGTGGAGCAACTAGCTCAATTTATAGAGAAGAAATTCCAGGAGGCAAAGTGATTGCTACGAAGAAGCTGTGGAGAGTTGATAAAGAAGAGATTAATTGGAGGAGAGCAGTATTAGCAGAGATTGAAATTCTCTACCTACATTATGAAGAGTATCTAGCAGAATCTTGCATGTCTCTGTATCTTGTGCTTATCCTTCAGATTCCAATTGATTAAAGGCCTTTAGAGCTTCATTAATATTACCATACTTATAGAATGCACTTACAAATATGCTATAAATGTCACTACTTGCAATGTAATCCTTGTCAAGAAATAAGCTATGGAAAGGAGGCCCTATTTATGTTTATGATTTTAAATAAGTTTAAGCATCGGTCTAGTGTATTTTTTTTACATATAGTTATAAATGGGATATCAAAAAATTCAATATGTATAGTGAAAAGAGCACCGAGGTCTAGCAATCGATCTATGATGCATGATAATTTTTTTAGCAATTTTCCATCGTTCCCTATAGCATAATTCAATACATTTTGAAGGCTTTGAAGTCACTACAGATATGACGTAAAAAAAATATCTTGTGTACTAGCATCATATCTCATGTTATTATAATTGGTTTGAAGTGAGATAACTTGTGCCATATTGATGAGTAAGTGTAGTGAAGGAGGCATGTTTGTGGACTGTTGTTTTTTGAGAGTACAAAAGTCAATGAGCATGATGATGGGAATTTCTTTTGTAGTTTTATGATTTTGAGGGAATTTAGTGCTTTGATACATCTGTTTTGTAGGACATGGAGTTTTTTTTGGATTTTTATGTTGATGAATTAGCTTATTTGTTAATTGGTATCTAGAATGCTAGGATTAATCACAGTTTTCCATGCTACATAAACATGTACCCACATCAATATCTGTTTGCCCACTTTCAAAGTTTATGATCATTATGTATTCGTTTACCAGGATTGTTGTCCGTTTTTGAGTAATTGCTTCACAAAACAGCCTACTTCTATGAATTAAATTTTTAAAATATGAGAGAACCAGGTAGCCACCAAGGTTTTGATGTAAACTTCTGATGAGAATAAGAACAATTCATTCAACTACAACATTAAGATTTGAGAAATTCAATAAAGCATTTGACCTATGTGCAGGTAACCAGTTAGTTGCACTTATCCTCTTCCCCAACCAGTTCACAGGAGAAATCCCTTATAATCTTACAAATTGTCCCACTCTGCACAGAATTAGGATTCAACAAAACAAGCCCAGTGGCTACATTCCTTTGGGATTTGGAAAAATTGAAAACTTGTGCTTTGTAGACATGTCATGGAACAATCTCACTGGATATTTGCCTTGTAATCTCTTAATTCACCTACACTAGAGTACGTAAAAGTTTCTTATAATCCTCTTCAAGGCAACCTTCCTCCAAATATATAGGCTACACTAATCCTGCAAATATTTTTAGTAGCTTTTGCAAATTTATCAGGAAATCTTCCTTCCTTGCACATTGCAACTTTGTATACAAGTTTGAACTGTAGGGCAATAGGATTTCTTGTAGCATCCCCAGAAACATTTTCAAATGAAAAAATATGGCTTACATTGAATTGAGCCAAAAGAATTTGACTGGAGTGATTCCTCCTGCACTGGAAAGTATTCCCTATCTTGATGTTCTTCATCTATCCCATGATGCCCTCATAGGGATGATTCCCCTAGATGTTCTTTTATTACAGTTTCTGCTTTTTTCGGAAATTATCATTGGGTTCACGCGTTTTAAGTTTTCCAATCTATGAGGTTAACGCGTGGGAAACATCCCAATTTTGTGAGCTTGGTTTTTATTTTCTCCATTTAATTACTTTGATCAATTAAATTTCTCAATCTAGAGTTTTCTCTTCCATCTTTGCTAAGTAATTTACATATCATCACGATTGTCTAATATTTATTTAATAATATGATTTTGTGTTTGCGTTGCAGAGGTAGTTGTGGCAAAAACTAAAATGGAGATGAGAAATGCATGGATGAAGTATCTTTTGTTGTTTATTTTAGTTTTGATTTTATTTTGTGGAGTAAGCAGTAGAATTGGTGGTGGTTTCTACACGGAGCATGACATTTCTTATCAAGAGGATGCCGAAGAGTTTGTGCAACATAGAGTTGCTTCTATTTCGAGTTCCATAAAAACTCCTATTCCTCTAATTTCCATGAACTTGCCTATTACAAGTCTCCAAGAGGTGCCATCGACTACTAAAACCATAGACTCTCCGATGTCTCTTATCATGAACTCTCTTAACCCAAGTCTCCATGAGGTTCCATCGGGTCCCAACACCATAGACTCTCTAATGCCTCCTCCCGCCATGAGCTTTCTAAACCCAAGTCTCCATGAGGTTCCATCGGGTCCCAACCACATAGACTCTCCAATGCCTCCTCTCGCCATGAGCTCTCTAAACCCAAGTCTCCATGAGGTTCCATCGGGTCCCAACCCCATGACTCTCCAACGCCTCCTCTCGCCATGAGCTCTCTAAACCCAAGTCTCCATGAGGTTTCGTCCGGTCCCAACACCATAGACTCTCCAATGCCTCCTCCCACCATGAGCTTTCTAAACCCAAGTCTCCATGAGGTTCCATTACGTCCCAACCCCATAGACTCTCCAATGCCTTCTCCCACCATGAGCTCTCTAAACCCAAGTATCCATGAGGTTCAATCGGGTCCCAACACCATAGACTCTCCAATGCCTCCTTCCGCCATGAGCTCTCTAAACCCAAGTCTCCATGAGGTTCCATCGGGTCCCAACCCCATAGACTCTCCAATGCCTCCTCTCACCATGAGCTCTCTAAATCCAACTCTCCATGAGGTTCCATCGGGCCCAACCCCATAGACTCTCCAATGCCTCCTCCTGCAATGAGCTCTCTAAACCCAAATATCCAATTCTAATCCCATTAATTCTACAAAACCAATAAAATCTTTAAACACAAACCTTCCAAAAGTACTCTTCAATCCCACCTCTATCAAGCATAAAGTTCCTTGTATTCCCAAGTCCATCTCATTCCACTATCCACTAAAAAGTGTCTTTATTTCAAACATGAAGTTCTTTCTAGTCCCAACTCTATCTCATTCTACTATCAACTAAAAGGTGTATCCACTAAGTCTTTCTTCTCATGCATAAAAAGTACTATGTGAGAATTTTGTTTGGTGTAATAACCACATGTTTTCGATCTACAAGGATCTAATGGCATATGATTTCAGTCTAATATCATTTGGAAAATAGCATTTCAATGTTTCTCTCTATAATTTACTAAGCATTATGTTTCACTTTTAATTTACTACGCATTATGTTTCATCTTTAATTTACTTTTAAAAAGCCAATTATTAAAGATATTGTTCATTAGTTTAATGAGATGTAATGTGGCTCCATTGATGTGATTATTTTCTCACATATTGGTGTTTTACTAATTTATTCTAGTTTAACAAACGGTAGTTATAAAATTATTCCTTATTCTAACTAGATAGATACATTAATTTAATTTACAATAAAAATAAATTCTTGCTATCATTATTGACTTGTTTTAACATTCTAATTTTTCATAATTTTTTTTAATAAAAATACTTTTTGTTGTTACGAAATATTTAAGTATATCATGATGTTTATTTTACTATATATAAAATAAGTTTTTATTTGAAAAAGAACGTATTTATGTTTTTCCTGGGTTTGTTTTGATTTTAAATAATTTTTAATTTTATTTTCCACAATGAAAGTATAATATTTTTATTTATTTGTTTTTTTATTATAATATAAATGTATTTTTAAATGAGGTTCATAAGCTAATTGCCTTTATGTTTGGAAGAAAATTGTAAATTGTTATTATTTTAAATATGACAAAAAATATGATAAAAACCAGTTTTGGAAAATTAAAATAGATTGTAAAATTTCTTTAAATAAAATAAATAATACAATGCTATTAATTATTAATATTAATATAATATTATAAAAATATTATAGAGAAAAAAATATTATTAAATTCACAAATAAGGGATGATAAATTTGATTTATAGAGAAAAAAATATTATTAGATTAAAAAATGAGGGATGATAAATTTGATTTATAATGAATAATGGTAATACAATTTGAAAAATTATAATTGATAACTCATGAAAGTTGAGCTAAATTTTGGAATATCCACAGTAGTGATCATGTTTCACGGACATTTCTAACCTCAAAGAGATCCAGTCTGAAATTTAGCTCAACAAAAGCTAACCACAAAAATTTGAAAGTCGAAACTCATGAATGGTTATTAAGTTAATTTGGTATGACTAATTAATACTATCTCTTTTTTTTTTTTCCTTTCTGAGTTATATGTAATTATTTAGTGATATCATAATATGAATTAGATTATTTATTTTATTTGAAAATTTGGATATAATATTTTACAAAATAAATAATTAAACTTAAAAGAATATAATATAATATCTAAGAAGATATGATATTTTCTTTTCTTTTTAAAGGTTCATTCTTTAAGGCATGCCTTAATGGATATTGATCATGATCACCATCCATTCTCAAATATACATAACTAGTACAACTACAGTAAAGATATTAATGTGGTTAATATAGTTGAAGGCTTCATCTATATGGACCATTAATAGATATATAACAAAAGAAACTATTGCAACAAAAATATTATTATTAACTTTGATTTTATATGATCTTTAAGAATCTCGGGTCTTGATAAAAAAAACAAAAGCGTTGAAGAGTTTTTATCTTTTACGACCAAGATATAGGGCAATTTTTCTAAATTTAGATATGCTTTGAAAATTCCTAGGAAATTGGTGAGCAATGGGATATCAATTTTTTTAAATTTATTAAAAGTCAGTGCAACCTAACAAACTTTCTAACACACTACAACCATTGATAATCATTCAAAGGAAGCATATGCTTAGCATATTCCCTAGTGAATCAATCCAGAGCATTAATTTAAAAAAAAAAAAGTCAATAGATCTTCATCCACCTTAAGTTAAAATAGGAAGCCTTCGACTAATTATAGTAATAATATTTAATTTAATTTTTAAAATTACGATTTAATCCAACATTAAATTCATTTTTAAGATTTATTTATTTGTTTTGAATCTACATTCATGTTGTTTTAATTCTGACATGCACATTTTTTAAATAACGTAATTTTTTAATCAATTTTTTTTTTTTCCAACCAAGTTTGTATTTTGAAGAGATTTATTTCACTCAGTTTGAACATATCTAAAATTAAAACATGATTACGTTTTTTTAAACGATTATTTGCTAAGTTTAATTACAACTCATTAAATTTATATTTTAATTAATTATATCACAAAAAATATTTATTTATCACATTATATTTTGAATTGAAATTGAATAAATTATATTAAGAAAATTTACATGTTTTAAATGAATTTAGTTAATAATGGGTGTTTGGGAGAAATGTTGTTATCCTCTCTAATTAGATTCAATTATCTCATATGGCATATTCAACTAATAATGAATATTACTTGTAATGGATTTAAGCCATATAGTTTTTGTTCATATTAAAAATTCTATGCCAAATTATTTAAACTTTGAAAAATTGGTGTCTTTGTTCAAGTTTTAAAAATCTATGTAGTTCTTAAGATTTGAGGAAATGAAAATGTTTATAGACTTAAAGTACTGTAGATGACTATTGTCTATGAAAGGAATTTAAAAAAAATTCAAATATTAATAAATAAATTTTAGCAATGAAGTAAAATAATAATATAAAATAAGTGAAATGTAAAACAAACACAATTATAATAATTATCAACAAAATAATTATGTAAAACAAATTTGTTTGAAATAAACTAAGAAAATAATTTTTTATTATACATTTAAAATGATAGTAAAAATATTTTTTTTAATATTTATTAACGATTATTCATATCACCTCAATATTTTATTTACTAGTGATAAATAATAACATATATATGTGTGTGTGTGTGTGTGTGTGTGTGTGTGTGTGTGTGTGTGTCGTAAGGCATTTTCCTCTAAAAACAACTTCCCTCTCCCATTATGTGTACATTTTGTGTCTTTGATTTAGGTGTTAGACGATTAAAATAGTTTGAGTCATTTTATTAGTTCGACCGGTATTAAGTTAATTACAAATTTAGTTATAAATTATAAGACTCACGATGCAGGTTGTTGAAAATAGCAACAAGAAATGCTAAAAATAGCATTGCTATAAATAGCATTTCGGGATACTTGCCAATTTTAGTTAATCCCTAAACTAAAATTGAGAATTAAAATTCGAATTTGATCTTAGCAACCGTTTGTAAAATAATTAATTAATTCATCTTGACTTAATTAGTTGTAGAAAAAAAAACATGAAGTCTATGTGAAGACATGCAACAGTTTCTCTTTTGGTTGAGGAAGTTATCCCTCGATTTAGGAGATCAGGATGAGTTGTACTTTGAGTTGCAATTAGTTAGCTCAGTTAACTGAGTTAAGTCCAGTTACATTAGTTCAAACAGTTTGTGAAACTGATTGTGAGTTCAGCTAGTTAATGCATGCATGCATGTAACTACTACACTTCAGATAACTGAATATTATCTCATAAATAACTCATACATGTCATTTCAGTCAGAGACCTAGTTGAGATCAAATGATGGGACAATGTACTATCAGTTGCAAGAATATTCCATTGAGGATATCTCTTGCATGCAGAAGGAATTCATTCCTTGGAGATTGCACAGTTACTTCTAAGCTTGGTGAGTTGTGTGAGAGGTCAATTCACACAGGTGGCAGCCAAAGGATCCTGGAGAAAATGCACAAGGAAATAGGAGGATTAGAGGACTGAGGGAAGGAATATTTTTTGTGTATTCAGTCTATGAGCAACATTGAGGGATTGTACTGAGAGCTAGATAGCTTGTGAGCTAAAGCTTTGTGTAATTCAGACATATTTCTACTTGTATGATAATACAGAGATCGGGGTTTTTAGGTGAGGCTTTCCCCAGAGTATTCTTCTGTGTTCATGTGTGATTGATTTCTCATTGTCTATTATATGTGTTCTATTTGATCTTGCTCAAAATCGATTAAGCTTCCGCATGTTTGTTTGTAGAAGTAGATCAAGTATTTTGCTTTAGTATATTGCATAATCTGGTGATCTATAGTGGGAAATTCTACATGGTATCAGAGCAAAGGTGATCAAAGCGAAGAACAATATACAAACAAGGGAGAAGTTCAAACTTTGAAGTTCCTTATTATAGAATTAGAATTCTTATCACATCTCAAATTTCACCAATGGCGTTCAACGCTTTAAGACTCAAGTATGCCCTTGATGGCAACTCGAATTATACAGCCTGGAAGGATTGCTTGGAAGTGGTATTGGAGGACAATGGTTTGAAGGACTTCATTGATCAAGAATTCCCCAAGCCAGCAGCAACTATTGCCCAAGAATTGGCAGAATGGAAGAAATGTGTGGCTAGAGCGAGGAAAATCCTTCTGGAGAGAGTTCGAAACCACATAGTCTCGAGTCTGCATGGGAAGGAGACACCGTTTTCAATGTGGAAAACATTGAAAGATCTATATCAGAACAACAACGATCAAAGGAAGCTAGCGCTGAAAGACAAGTTTCGAAAAATCAAGTGTGAAAAGGGCGACATGATCTCTACATATCTGAACAAGCTCACCACCTACAGGGATGAGCTTGGAAGTGTAGGGATCACAATAGCCGATGATGAAATGGTGAGTCTTACTGTCCTTGTTCTTCCTAATAGCTAGCATAGCTACCAAGACTCAGTAAATGGAAGAGATAAACTGCCAAATTGGGAACGACTTTGGTCGGATCTGATGCAAGAGGATATAAGAAGAAGCACCAGAGATGGATCTTCATCAAAGTAAGATGATGAAGAAAATCTAGCCTTAGCAAGTAAGGCAAGGAAAGGGAAAGGGAAGGAGTCCCATTCCAAATCCAAATCTTCCCATGGTGTGAAGAAGATTGACAAATCGAAAGTGAGATTCTTTCATTGTCATGAGGTGGGCCATTATGCTATGAATTATCCATAGAAGAAATCCAAGAAGGGATCCTCGAAGGGATCAGATGGTGAGGCATTGGCCTCACAGTTCGAATTGGATTTCACCCTCATCGCATGCATGGTTTCATTGATGGTAGGATATGTTTGGTACCTGGACAGTGGAGCTTCATTCCACATGACCAGTGACAAGAATCTTTTCAGTACCTTGGAGGAGAAGGATCTCTAGATGTGAATCGATATGGGTGATGATGGAAAGTATCATGTTACAGGTGAAGGTATGATTGTGTTTCAGAGGGAGCATGGAGCTCCTCTCACCCTGACTAATGTAAAGTATGTATCGGGTCTGAAGAAGAATCTTGTGTCTGTCGCTATGCTGGAAGACAAAGGCTATGATGTAGTCTTTAGTAAAGGAAGGCATTCATGAGACATATCGACATTGAACAGACCAAGAGGATTGGGATTCGAGTTAAGGATCTCTACAAGCTAGAGGTAAACAACTGTGCTACATTGAGTTCCAAAGCAAAGTTGGTGCAGAGCCAAGATGCTAGCTAGCTATGGCATAGAATATTGGGCTGTTGAAAATGGCAATAAGAAATGCTAAAAATAGAAGTGCTAAAAATAGCACTGCTATAAATAGCAGTTTGGGTACCAGTGCTGGATTAGGCAACAGGGAATGAAAAATGGAAGTGATATTTTTAGTAGTTCAGTATGGATTCCTATTTTAGTCAGTCCAATAGGAAGTAAAATTCGAATTTGATATTAACAACAATTTGTAAATTAATTAATTAATTCATCTTGAGTTAATTAGTTAAGGAAAAGCAAACTTGAAGTCTATGTGAGGACATGCAACAATTTATCTATTAATTGAGGAATTTATCCATCAGTTAAAGAGATAAGGATGAGTTCTAATATTGAGTTGTAATTAGTTGGACCAGTTAATTGAGTCAAGTCAAGTTAGATTAATTTAACATTTTGTTAAATTAATGAGAGTTCAATTAGTTAATGCATGCATGTAACTACTGTATTTCAGATAACTGAGTATTCACTCATGGATAACTCATGCATGTCAGTTCAGACAGAGACCCAGTTGAGATCAAAGAAGGGACATTGTACTATCAGTTGGATAAATAATTTTCCTATAAAAGAAGCTCATCCATGATGAGCATTTATCTCCTTCAGGACTATGTAGTTGGATAAGGAGTTAGTGAGTGTGTGAAGAGGCAAATTCACACAAGTGGCTCCACCCGACCCCAATCAGAATTGCGTAAAGAAATAGGAGCCTTGGAGGGCAAACGAGAGGTTAGATAGAGGCCTTGGACTATCTATAAGTAGCAGAGGTATTGCAGAGAGAGAGGGATAGCTTTTGAGTTGATTCTTTTTGTAATACTGGTTATATTTCCACTTGTATGATAATACAGAGTTGGGGTTTTAGGCTGAGGCTTTCCCCTGGTTATATCTTCTATGTTATGTGTGATTGATTTCTCCATATCAGTTATATGTGTTCTTATTGATGTTGCTCATGTTCGATTAGGCTTCTGCTAAATTGGTTGTAGACTTAGATCAAGTATTTTGCTTTAATATATTGCATTATCAGGTGATCTACAGGTGGGAATTTCTACATGGGCCACTTGC
>APFE030251811.1:0-86973 GCA_000404065.3 Pinus taeda
AGACCCTCATAGACCATCCAGTTCTGCGACCAAACATAATCTAGCAGATTAACACACTAGGATTCTCCTAAGACTCTAATGATAAAATTCATTCCGTCTTTGGGGTCCGGTTGAAGGAAAACTCTGCCGATCATGGATCGGTGAGACGAAAATCTTCCAGAATGAAGGTTATCACTAGAAAATTAGGTCCACCTAGGCAATTTACATACATGACTCAGTTCTGCTAAGATTATTTACATCAAAATGCAGACTGGGTTTACAACTTAATAAGATCAGGAGAATGACGATGACTGTCGAATGGCACGAACATCTCGATCAAGCGTTGTCCCTTTTTGCGAAGAAAAGGGGGTGTACTGCTTATGGGTAGTCGACACGCAGCGGTCAACAAAACCCATGAAGCAAGTCAATATAATAATTTCATTTTTCTTATTTACATCTCATTACATAAAATCATAATTATATGTCATTATGAAGACCGAACCTAGTTACACCTTTCAACAGAGACTCCTCACAAATCCAACTATTAGTTACAAATGGAGAGAGCTACTCTTTCAATACAGCGAGCTTCATCTCTCTTACAAAAAAGTAGTAATTGTTTTCCCATATCCATTAGTTCTCCAAGGGGTGACAATAAAGTATTATATTTCAAACATCCTCAATAGCGTGAGCTTCATCTCTCTTACAATAAAGTAGTAATTGTTTCCCATATCCATTGGTTCTCCAAGGGGTAACAATAAAGTATTATATTTCAAACATCCTCAACAACTTAAAGTAGCAATGAGTTGTCGAGATTGTAACGAACAAAGATCGTATACTCACAAATATTCAGAACATTTGGAATATGTAAATATCAATTATATGACAAGTAATATAATTATATAAAAATGTTTGAATGTACAAAAGATATTATATGTTGATTACAAATGAGGGCCTTGTTTATATACCTAGGCAGGTGCCCTTTCATAAGGAGTCATGTCTTTCGGGACATGTCCTTTTATAACTAATTCTACTTTGTTAATTATTATTTATGTTAGTTTATATATAATAATGTTCATAACATTGCTTTCTCCTTTATAAAAGCTTTGTCCCCAAAGCTTATTGATGAAAAGGCTTGATATTTTTTTTCGTCTTGTAATCTTTTCTTGTCTTTCTCAATTCTTGGAACTGTCATGTTCAATGATACAAGACTGTATGAACTTCTGAGTGTGGTACAGAATTGTCGCACTGCGACATGGTCTAACCATCCCAAATTAATCTTTTTTGGAATCTTCCGGTTATTGGAAACCTGGGATGAATTGTTATCATAAGACTGGATTATGATGACATCGATATTCTTTGGAACATAAGTCACTTGTTTCAGGTCTGAGTGATATGGATATGCATACTGGTTGAGATGTTTGCTTTTATGATGTGGGTGTCGATAAGGAGTTTTTGTGATCTGATTTCCCCATATCCTGTTTGTGGCGATTTCTTGATTTACTTGAGGTATCTGATTTCCTTCATGCATCAGATTTACAAACCACATGCTTTTTTATATTAATGCTTGTCTAAAGCTTAAACTCCGTTATTTCTACAAATATCTCTATCTAGACTTCTCTAAGGTATGAGGTGATATACCTAAACTTATTGATCTGCTTAATAATCTCTAATAAGTGGAAACAAGGAAGAAGACTTGTCAAGTGAAAAACAATTCATTACTTTCTTTTAAATGAATAAAAGCAGTTTATTGCTAACCTAGTGCCATGCTTATAGCAAATTCCAATCACTATTTTTATAAAGATGATAGGTTTTGAGGCAAAATGGTTGATTAAATGCACGGTCTCCTTGACAAGTTTTGTGAAATGAATTTTGCTTAGAATTCATACTTCTTTGACAAAGGCAGTCGGAGAGACAATGTATTTGTATAAAACTAGTAGATCTCATATTTCTCTGGTAAGGGTGTCAAATGCATGCACAAGTCAATGACATATTACTGAGTAAAATGTTTTTTTTTTTGAGAAACGTTCTAAAAGTGGTATTTAAATCAGTAAAGGTAGTCTTGATGTTGTAAAATGCCATTGAAATTCCACTTGTTTAAGGATATACTCTAGATTTATCATCAAATGATATGGCAACTTGGCAAGACATTTCCAAAAAAGTGTTTGTCAACACGTACTAGTATGCTGTAGTGTTTCCATGTCGGGAATGCCAATTGTACAAAATCTTTTCTATTTATAAGCTCAGTTTTTCTGTTTCTCAAAGCTAGGCTGTGCCTGTGACGAGGCCAGCCTCAGTGTTGGATGGAAGAACAATCTGCGCAACTGTGGGCTGTCACCAGGATTGTGTGAGGCTCAGTCGAGCCTGGATGCCCCATGGGACAGTTTCTAGCCCCCACCGCTGGCTCCCATGCTCAACCCCTCCCCATGAGATTTGAACCTATGACCAGATGGGGATGAAACCCCATACAAACCAATATTTTTTTATTTGCTAATAATACCAAAATATGGTTCTCTTATTTCCAGCTTAGAGAAAACGTATTTAATATAGTTATTATCATTCAACCTTTGGGGTGTGATCTCTTGCCAAAGTTCAGTTTTTTTGACTCATGCTTATGTTGCTTTATTCAGGAGCTTCCAGCTGCATTTGTTTCCTTCAGGTCTTGTTATGGTGCAGCAACAGCATCACGAATTGTGCAGTCATCTAATCCAATGTTGTGGGTGACAGAACCAGCACCTGAACCGAGGGATATCTACTGGCCATTTCTTTCTGCACCCTATATCCAGCTATGGATCAGTAAATTTGTGGTTGTGGTGGCAGTCTTCTTTCTTACAATCCTGTTCCTGCTACCTGTCACATTGGTACAGGGTCTTACTCAACTGACAGAATTGGAAGCTTTCTTACCATTCCTGAAAAAGGTTCTTAAAATGTACGTATGGAATATCTATAGCATTGTTGTTTGTCAAGAGCTAGTGTGCCCTTAGAATTTCTCTGCTTTTTTGTTCTTGATATTGATAGCGTAGGGTGCTCCGAATCATGTGTATGTTATGTGGTATCCATATTATTAGTACAGCTGTGTTTTCCTTCAGCTGTGACATTGTCCTGAAAGATTCAAGTCCTTGACTTCTTGCGTGTTTTCCATGCGGCTTATGTTAATATGTGGTTCTTCATAACTAAAACAAAAGAAGAAAAGAGAAGCAGGTGATCATAGCAGTTAGTATGAATGCAAGCCTACTCAAGCATCATGTGTTAGAACCCAACAATGACATCATTTGCCTTGTCATCATATGTAAAACTCGTTGGAATATTAGCACTCAAGAAACAAAAGAGGAAAATAGAAGCAGGTGATTCTGGCAATTAGTATGCATGCAAGCCCATGCAAGAAATAATAATATGTAAACCTCGAGAATTACATCATTTGCCTTGTCATCACATGCAGTTTATTGGAATATTAACATTCGAACAAGGTTTGGAAGCAATAAAAGCTTGTATAATGTTCACTTTATATTAGTGACATATGGCCTATGTAACAGTAACATTTAGAAGAGTGGTTAAGGGTTTGGTAGTTAAAATACCTTAACTTCTTAGGGATGTTATAAAGTGTAATGCAACGTGATGCAAGTGTGAGCGAAAGATGTGTGGCTGCAGCATTAATATTAAAGTCATTTCTTTATCATTCTTTTTCCACCTTCGTCTCTATGGATATGTTAACCTTAAAATTGTACATGGTATTAGAGCGATACTAATTCTGTCTGATAATAATGGTCCATGTAGAGTTGTGCAGGTCTGGAATCACCAGGAGAATTAAGATGGTGAGTTATATTTCATTTCAAATTATGATAATTGTCTACTGTTTAAACTTTAGGGTTATTCAAAAGATGTTAGATAAGCTAATTATATTCATGCCTAATGACTGACTAAAAGGGTAGGTCAATGGGGTGTCTTGTCACCTTGAATTACCTTCGTCAAGAATACCCAAAGGTGTCCAGATAGCTTAAGGAAAGTACCATGTCACCTCAGACAAACCCTCTCATTTCAAGTTAGTTCTTTTCTAACTTAAGGGAGAATCCCTAGGTTGATTTCAGATGTCAATAACAAGTTCTTGGGGGTAACTATGAACTCAATCTGCAAGAAAAGACTGTTGTTCTGTAAAAAGGAAACTTGGAAATCAGCAACTAATTGACAAATCAGCAAGCTTAAATGATGACTTTATGATTATAGATCATAAAATAAGTAAAAATTTAAAATGTTAATTTTTCTACAGCAATTTAGAATCAGGTTTGACTCTTGAGTCTAAGATCACGGACACAAACACATTGAAACACCGCGACACTACTACTTTGCACAGCGGAAAACATGTAGCAGTGAATCAATCTCTTGCACATGACAATTTTTAACTTTTAACCTGTTGTCGCGCAGAGTGTCTAGGCAGCGCAGCAACGCTCAGACTGGGGGCTGTCACCTTGATCCCCGATCTCTCGGTTTAAGCTGTCTCCCTAGGCTAAGGGGGGTAGACCTTATGGGATAAAGGAAGACCAACTGGGAACCAACTGGGTTGGGTGACACAGCAAAGGAATCAAGCACTTGATTGATTTGAAAAATTGATTAGCCCTTTAAATACTTAAGACCAATGCCTTTGCTAGATGAAGTGAAAATCGAATAATTGATTTGACGCTTAGGAAATATAAAAACAAACCTTTTAGCAATTGCTTGAAGATATTTACTGAAATGTCTAGCATACGATAAGCACTCAATCAATCAAGCAATAACGATCAATGACTTAGCAAAGCTCCAGCAATTAAATTTTCAAAAGATAGAATACTTTGAATAACCACAGAATTTAAAAGCTAGGCACCTAGAATTTAAAATGATTATGTTTGAAATTCCAAATCTAGGAAATTAATCACTTTCCAATAGTTAAACTCCAGATAAAAATTTAAGTTCATTCAACTATAGTAAAATGATGAATAGTGATACCACAACAGGAAAAAGACATCAAAAGGAATTTCCAATTTAATTAGTCTTTATTCAAAAAGTTTTAATTTTTAAATATTTTAATTTTTATTTTAATTTTTATATAGAAAATCTAAACAAAAATAAATCAAAACCCTAAGATTAACTTTTATGCTTTTTTTAGGTTTTTTATATTTTTTATTATTTTTTTATGATATAAAGTTCTAAATTTAAAATTTAAATAGAACAAAACTAAAATCAAATAAATCTAAAACTAAAACCTAGCTTAATAAAATCAAAATCTAATCTAATCTAACTATCCTATACCCAAGTCGTAATATAGAAAACAAAATAAAATATGTTAACACATATGAAAAAGGGTTTTTGGCTTTTGTGTATTGTTTGCGGGTTTCGACAACGAGGACAAGGACTTCGACGATAGTTGCAAGAAGGATCGATGGCGAGGAAGGAAACGTGACTGCTAACGAGGGCCGTGAAGGGAGAGGGCTTGATAATCTGTGATAGGAGTTGAGGGTGAAATTGTGGGTTTGAAGATCAGAGGGTGGAGGCTTTGAGCTGCGGAAAAACAGAGGGGCAGGGGAATAAAAAAATGGATGTGTATGCAGGTTTGGCAGTACGCGTGAGGAACAAAAGGAGAGCACACAGATAGGAAGACAACGTGAGAAATGCGTGAGGAATTGATGGGGAGCCTGTTGCAGGCCCAGGGTAGCGTACACCCTTAAAAAATTTCGAAATTCTCCCGTGAAAATGAAGCCCTTGCAGACAAATGGCTTGGAAAACCTCGAATTTCTTCAGAAACCTCTGCAAGGGTTGACTTTGAGGCCAGATCTTACCCTCCAGGCCCCAGGGCCTAGATCTGGCTTCAAACAAATTTTTTTCCTTAGACCTGCAACCTGCAATGGCAAAAACAGAACACCCAGAAATAATATATGCAAGGATTAAACCTAAAAACTCAAAATCCAACTAAATAATTACAATATTCACAGTTTGAAAGGCTCTAGATAGCTCGATTTGTTAGTATGCCACAAATATTTTCAGAATTTTAAATTTAATATGAGATGCTTCAAAAAACCCTTCATGCATTCATAAGAAAAATTCAAATGATAAGTTCGCGATCAAAATTAGCTGGGCTCCTTAGAAAATACTTTTTTGGGAGTTGGCTAGTTCAGTCGAGAACTTCCCCAAATGCCCAATGATCTCGAAATCAAGATTTTCCTGCACAACTTACATCAACCATTAGCAAAGAGGGAGAAAACGATACTAAAATCCAAATCTAATGGAGATACCTGCCATCATATTCAGAGATTTAACTACTATTCAAACCCTAATGACTAAACAAGATACCTGTGTTTAAAATCACTCTTCATCGAGCTATCATCAATGGCTGAAATTAAATTTATGCACAGAAACAAAACATATTATAGCATTCCCAGAAGAGTAACACCAGCAAGATTTCAACTCCAAAGTCTTTCTTTATTGCACATGAAAATGACTACAAGAGAGCTTTATTTAGCACAAAACTCACAGATCGAATGCCCTCAAATGAGAACTGACCCCCTATTTAAAGATAAATTTCCCAATGGCTAGTTCGAGTGATCCATGTCAAAGTGATCTCAACCGTCGATGAGGGTCAAAATTTCTTTTAATGTCATCCGTCGAAATTTTAAATGTTGAAGAAATTTCACATTTTTTAAATTAAATGCATTTTAATATTTTAAAAAATTAAAATCTTGCATTTATTTCCTCAAAACTTTGACTTATTATTATTATTTTTTATAATTTTTTGTTTTTGTTTTGTTTTGTTTTGTTTTTTTTTTGAATTTTATTTTATTTAAAGGGACCCTCGAACTTAGCCTTTGGAAAAATTACCGAGGACCTAGGATTTATGAGGGAATAAATTATGTTTATAACCCTCAAGACATTTTACATTATGATTTTTACATTTTTACATTTCAAGGGGAAAAATCCATTTGACATAGACCCTCATAGACTACCCAGTTCTGCGGCACAAACATAATCTAGCAGATCAAGCAATTTGTAATAAAATAACCTAACCAAATAGTTAGGATTATTCCCAAATTACTTTTACATAGACTCGATCTAGCACACTAGGACTCCCTTAAGATTCTAATGGCAAAATCCATTTTGACTTTGGGGTTAGACTGAAGGAAAACTCTGCTGGTCATGGATCGGTGAGACAAAAAACCTTCTGGAACGTAGATCATCACTAGAAGATTAGGTTTACCTAGACAATTACATATATGACACAGACCTGCTAAGATTATTTACAATTTACACATGCAGACTGGGTTTACAAAATAACATGATCAGGCTGATGATGATAGTCGAATGGCACGGACACATTGATCAAGTGCTATGCCTTTTGCGAAAAGAGGGGTGTACTGCTATGGGTAGTTGACACGTAGTGGTCAAAATCTGGCTCTACTTGGGGACACGTTGTTGCACTGTAGGAATGTGAGAATCCAAAAATTGCATCCATGCAACACACAACAAAACATAAGTAGCGTCCATCTAAAAATCATCATATAAAATTAAGCACAGAAAAGGTATAAGCTCTTCATTTATTTACAATTTAGTAGCATGAAAAGTAAATCTAATCCTAAAACAGAACTGAAAATGCTGAAAAAACAAGGAGTAGGGTTAGAAATACAATACAGAGGATGCCTCATGGCATCAGATATCATCTTTGAAGAACAACTTGAGCATTTGGCCATTTGCAGGTAAATCAAGTGGTTCACCATCCAATATGCTCAAGTGGAATGAGTTTGGTCCAACAATATCTCGAATAATGTATGGTCGTAGCCACAAACTGTCGAACTTTTTATGTTTTCTTGGTTTTTCATTCTTGTGATCCCAAAGAAGTATCATATCTCCAACCTGCAAAGATCTAGATCGAAGGATTTATCAAAGCTTTTCTTAATGTTAGATTGACTTTTACATATAGTATCAAAAGCTGTCCTACGAGCTTCATCTAACTCCACAATCTAATCTATTCTATCTTGAACAACATCTTTATTAGTAGTAAAATGTTGAGGGAGTTGATAAGTTGGTAATTTCAGGTGCACAAGTAAGGTTACATCTAAGCCATAAACCAATTCAAAGGGAATTTTACCAATAGCTTTCTTTTTAGTAATTCTATCTGCCCATAAAGCATATTTGATTTTGCTATCCCAAGATCGCTTATTATCTTCTATTATCTTCTTGATAATAGTTATGAGATTTTTATTGCTTGATTTAGCCAAACCATTACCCTGAGGATAGTAATTTGATGAATGAGATAAGACAATGCCATACTTAAAACAAAAAGACGAAAATTCTGAAGAACTAAAAGCCTTGGCATTATCGGTAGTGATCTTAGCGGGGACACCAAATCTAGTAATGATATTATTTTCAATGAGATCCATAATGACCTTTTTAGTGGAATTCTTAGCAGGGATGGCTTCAACCCATTTAGTGAAATAATCGGTAGCAGTCAAAATCCATGAGTAGCCATTGTTAGAATTTTCATGAAACTTCCCGATGAAGTCCAGACCCCAATGTTGAAAAGGTGCCTCCACAATGACAGGTAGTAAGGGCAGGGCAGCAAGCTTTTGTTTCCCAGTGAACAGTTGACAAGCTTGACAACTTCTAACAAACTTATGCACATCAGAAAAATTTAAGGCCAATAATAACCAGCTCTCAGAATTTTATGGGCAGTAGTTCTAGCAGCATAATGACCACCACAAAATCCTGAATGAAACTTAGAAACTAACTTCTTGGACTCAATTTCATCAACACACCTAAGTACTATACCCTTAGGATTTCTCCATCCAAGTTCATCCTTCATGAGGCAATACTTAGCGGATTTTAATCTAAGAGCCTTTCTCTTATGAGCGACTAAATGGTTAGCACATGTAAGATTTATCAGGTAATAAACAATGTCCTTGTACCATTCATGCTCTCCTAATCTCTGAAGCTCGGGCGAAGATAGATCGTTAAGACAAATCAAACCAAGAGCCTTTTCATTACCTTCGGTCAACATTTGAGCCAAGCCTTGGCCTTTGACTAGCTTGGTGGGTCTAATCTCTAAATCATATTCTTATATTTTAGTAACCCACCTAACACGAGTCCCTAAGCAATCAGTTTGAGTTAATATATTTTTAACAGCAGAATGTGGGACAAAAGCAATGATTTTGGAATAACCCATATAAGTCTTGAAGTGCATAAGAGATTTGACTAAGGCAAAGGCTTTCTTTTCCATGGTATTGTATTTTAGTTCAGAATTTTGAAATGCTCTACTCATGAAAGCAATAGGTTGCTCGTGACCATCCTTATTTTTCTGTAATAAGACACCAACAATGGTATCTTCAGAAGCGAAAGAGAAAGTCATGAAATCCTTAAAACAATCGGGACTAACTAAAACAGGGGCTTTTGCAATAGCGCCTTAGATTTCCTGAAAAGCCCTTTTGCTGTCTTCTTGCCAAACAAATTTTACATCTTTCTTTAGAAGACTTTGAATAGGCTTAGCTACTTTTGCGTAATTTGGGATAAACCTTCTAAGAAAATTTGTTTTTCCAAGGAAAGACTATAAAGGGATTTAAGATTATGGGGAAGAGGAATATTTTGGATAGCCTCAACTCTTTTAGGATCAATCTTAATTCCATCTTTAGAAATGATATGACCAAGTAACTTCCCTTTAGTTACTCCAAAAACAGACTTATTTGGGTTTAAAGAAATCCCGTACTCTCTACTCCTATCAAAAACTTGCCTAAAATGACTTATATGACTAATACCATCCTTAGAAAAAACAATAAGATCATCTTGGTAAATTTCGATAAATTTCCCAATTAGACCCTTGAAGGCATAATCCATAGCCCTTTGAAATGTAGCCCCAACATTGGTTAATCCAAACGGCATTATAATGTATTCGAAAGTACCCCATGGTGTGGTGAATGTGGTTTTGTGACGATCCTCCTTTTTAACCCATCCCTGATTATACCTAGAAAAACCATCTATCAATGGCATCATTCCATAACCAGTTACTCTTTACAACATAGTCTCCATGTTTGGCAAAGAGGAATTATTTTTCTTACATGCTAGATTAAGGTTTCAAAAATCGACACAAAGCCTTATTATACCATTCTTTTTCCTAACGATCACCAAGTTGGAACACCATGTTGAATGCCTCGTTTGAGCAATAATTCCTGCTGCAAGCATCTTCGAAAGTTCCTTTTGAACCAAAGGGGCTAACTTAGGATTAATCTGCCTAAGCTTCTGGCGAAAGGGTTTAACATTTTCACCTTTTAGAGGGATAGTGTGTTCCATGATATCCTCCCTATAAGCTTTCAACTCATCATAAGAAAACGCTAAAACATCCTGATACTCATGAAGTAAATTGGTTAACTTTTTTCTTTCCTCAACATTAGTACCTTTACCAATTCTAACAATCTTTGGATCCCCAGGAGTACCAACGTTTACCTCAATGTATTCACTTGGACCCATTTTATTTTCCTCTTTCAACTTTGTGGCATCATGCCAATCAAAGTGCTGTTCTAAAGCAACCACATTCCTAGGAGTAAGATTTATGATATCTTCATGATCATCGGATCCATCCTCCTTGGAATCTATCTGAAAATTTTCAAACTCATCCAAATAATCGATGAAACAAATCACTTGCTTTTCATCATTAAAGACTTGCCAATGCTCTAAGTTATCTAGAACAAAGGTCTAAATATAACTTCCATTTTAATCTTATCCTTAATCGGCTCCTCAGATAACTGCAAGGTATAAGTAGCTACAACAAACTCATCTGCCGAACTATTATGCTCTCTCGGGATTGCCTCAAGGTCAAGGGCATCAAAGTATTCCATAGAATCCCATACTGCATTCCGATAATTCCTTAACTTTGATTTTTACATGTAAATTTATTTTTAAGCTGCATGATAGTTAAATTAGAATCCCCCTTGATGTTAAGCAACTTGATTCTTAAAGCCTTTGCCAACTCCAGACCC
The DNA here is from genome assembly GCA_000404065.3 of Pinus taeda. NCBI lineage: Eukaryota > Viridiplantae > Streptophyta > Pinopsida > Pinales > Pinaceae > Pinus > Pinus taeda. Next base: position 10,962 of record APFE030251811.1, read on the forward strand.
AACAACAAAGCTTCATATTCAGCAACGTTGTTGGTTGCTTCAAATTCCAATTGATAGGCAAACTTGAAAATATGACCAAGGGGTGAGTTTAACACTATTCCTGCACCTTTACCGTGCCTAGACGATGCACCATCAAAATACATGTACCAAACTTTATCGTCGAGATCCCCAACTTTTTTATCAGTCTCATCATCGGGAAGAACTATGGAATTAGACATGATAGCGTAATTCCCAATGTCAAATTGTTCTTTAATTATCTCATTATGAGGTCTCTTAGGATCTTCAACATGGAATTTTCTCTCGGGGTCTCTATTAAGTCTCACAAAACCATCACCTCTAGGAGAGGGAATCATAGTAGATGACCAATTCATTTGAATACTTCCTCCTAGATCAGAGGCCCATTTTCTAGATAAAAGCATACCCCAGGCATTAGGCACATCAACAACAACAATGTCCATAACAATCATAATGTTAGGGTAAACTGATAAGTGGACTTGTAGATCCTTGATTAGACCATGAACTTCAATCTTTTTAGAATCCATGGCGCATATATTGTAGTAGGTTCTAGAAACTCTTAAATTAAGCTATTCCATGCCCTTCTTAGTCATGACACAAGATAATGCCCCATAATCTAGCATGCAATTATTCAATTTATATTCATTAACCATCAAGGTGATAAAGAAAGGCTAATGATCTTTGTTATCTGAATCTAAACTTTGCAAATATATGGGAGCATCGTGATAATCAACTTTCGAGGTTTTTTGTTGAGAAATATTTGCTTGAGGACCTTAAATAGCTTTTAGTAACTTACCTCTCTAGGAAGGGATTTTCACAATCTCAGAGACAAGAACCCAAATTTTCGCATTCTTAAACCAACTTCCCAAATTGACATCTAATCCAGAGTTTAAACCAGGGTTAAAAGTTTGAGGGGGGAATTTGATTCCAGCCCTGATCTTTATCCCTTCTTTGATAAGTTAAACCTTTATCTCTAGCAATTTCCATGATTTGCTCTGGAGAGGGCTTTTTGCCATGTAACTTAGCCAAAATGTCATCTTCATTTTCAAGGTTATTTATACTAAAAGTTGACGAGGGATGCATAACGGCTCGACTATTTTCCTTAACTTCCATCCAGTTGTTCATAGACAAAGGAAACTCTTTACCCACTACATTTATTTGATCACTCGCCCCAAACATTCCATTATCCAAAATGCTTCTAACGATGGGACAAGTAGTCTCCTCATGAAGAGCATCACAAACACGATAGTAAGGCGGAGCATCATCAACCAAATTAGTAAGCGGATTAGGAGGTCTCTGCTCACTAGATTGACCCTTCTTTTGCCAATTATTATTTCTATTATTATTATTATTTCTAGGCTGGAAATTGTGTGTTTGCGCTCTTTCCATTTGGACCAACCTATTCTGCAAAGTAGCTATCTCCTTAGCATGGTTAGATGTTAATTTCGCTTGATTAATTTCCATGCTTTCGATCTTTTGGAGCAATTTCTGAACAAGCTCGCTATCAGGTTATTGAACCTCTTTTCCTTTAGGTTCTTTCAATTTCGTTGAGTGCCTATCAAAACTTGGGATTTTAGACTTCCCAGATGTTGCCTTGTCCTTTTCAAGTTCTACTGCTAAGGCTTGGCAATCGCTATAATTAGGAAGTTTAGCACGTCTCAACTCATAAGAGGGCTCAGGGCTAAAGGCATCAATATAAAAATCTCGAAGAGATTTGTCAGTAGGATTATATTCTTGAGGTAAATTCTTAATAATATCATTAAACTTTTTGTTAAATTCTTCAGCAGTTTCATTGCCCCTCTTTTTGATTATGCTAATAGCTTTCACAAGGTGTCTTCCTTCTCTCTTATCTCCATACTTTTGCTTAAAGGCATTAACAATCGATTGCAAGGAATCAAATGAATCTCGAGGTTTTTCTGTAAACTAGTCTAAAGCATTACCCTTCAAGGTCAGAACAAAAAGGGTCATTCTAACATCTTCATGATTAAAATCAGCAACCCTTGCGTACTTAACCCATCCATAAACTAAAAGCTTTCAGATGTGAATTAGCACTAATTGCATTATTTCCCTGAAAGATAGGCAATTTATCCATCCTATGGTTTGGAATATCATTGGGATAACCTTGAATGTTAGAAAAATTGCAAGGGGCAAATATATCCATGATGTCATGCTCAACTGGGCTAGTAAAAAAGAAATGGATATCAGAGAGGGCTTCTTGTCCGAGGTTAACAAGAAGTGTACGAGAAGAGAGTTTGTGTTATCGTACTCTAAGAGCCCTGTCAGGATCAGAAGCAGGATTAACCAAATTGCTTGGATGTCTTATAGTATACACTTTTACAGAAGAGAGATAAAGTGGAGTCGCCACCCGGATAGAAAGTGAAACATGGAAAAACTCGAAAGGAAGGAGCTAAGGACAAGAAAGGATGAGAGGAATGTCGAGAAGGCCAAGGACAGAAAATACTCTATCCCTGGCAACGACGCCAAAAAATGTTGTTGCGCAGAGTGTCTAGGCAGCACGATAATGCTCAGACCGGGGGCTGTCACCCTGATCCCCGATCTCTCCGTTTAAGCTGTCTCCCTAGGCTAAAGGGGGTAGATCCTATGGGATAAAGGAAGATCAATTGGGAACCAATTGGGTTGGGAGACACAGCGAGGGAATCAAGCACTTGATTGATTTTAAAAATTGATTAGCCCTTTAAATACTTGAGACCAATGCCTTTGCTAGATGAAGTGAAAATCGAATGATTGATTTGATGCTTAGGAAATATAAAAACAAACCTTTTAGCAATTGCTTGAAGATATTTACTGAAATGTCTACCATATGATAAGCACTCAATCAATCAAGCAATAACGATCAATGACTTAGCAAAGCTCCAACAATTAAATTTTCAAAAGATAGAATACTTTGAATAATCATAGAATTTACAAGCTAAGCACCTAGAATTTAAAATGATTATGCTTGAAATTCCAAATCTAGGAACTTAATCACTTGACAATAGTTAAACTCTAGATAAAAATTTTAGTTCATTCAACTATACTAAAATGATGAATAATGATACCACAACAGAAAAAAAAGACGTCAAAAGGAATTTTCAATCTAATTAGTCTTTTTTCAAAAAAATTTAATTTTTAAATAGTTAAATTTTTATATTTTTTATAGAAAATCTAAACAAAAATAAATCAAAACCCTAAGATCAACTTTTATTCTTTTTTAAGAATTTTTATATTTATATTATTTTTTATGATATAAAGTTCTAAATTTAAAATTTAAATAGAACAAAACTAAAATCAAATAAATCTAAAACTAAAACCTTGCTTAATAAAATCAAAATCTAATCTAATCTAACTATCCGATACCCAAGCCGTAATATAGAAAACAAAATAAAATATGTTAACGCATATGAAAAAGGGTTTTTGGCTTTTGTATATTGTTTGCGGGTTTCGACAATGGGGACAAGGACTTCGACGGTAGCTGCAAAAAGGATCGATGGTGAGGAAGGAAATGTGACTGCTAACGAGGGCCGTGAAGGGAGAGGGCTTAATTATCTGGTATAGGAGCTGAGGGTGAAATTGTGGGTTTGAAGATGAGAGGGATGGGGACTTTGAGCTGTGGAAAATCGAAGGGGCAGGATAATAAAAAAAATGGATGTGTATGCAGGTTTGGCAGTACATGTGAGAAACAGAAGGAAAGCACGCAGATAGGAAGACAACGTGAGCAATGCGTGAGGAATTGATGGGGAGCTTGTTGCAGGCCCAGGGCAGGGTACACACTTAAACAATTTTGAAATTCTCCTGCGAAAATGAAACCCCAACAGACAAATGGCTTGGAAAACCTCGTATTTCTTCAGAAACCCCTGTAAGAGCTGACTCTTAGGCCAGATCTTACCCTCCAGGGCCTAGATCTGGCTTCAAACAGAATTTTTTCCTCAGACTTGCAATCTGCAATGGCAAAAATAGAACACCCAGAAATAATATATGCAAGGATTAAACCTAAAAACCCAAAAACCAACTAAATAATTACAATATTCACAGTTTGAAAGGCTCTAAATAGCCAGATTTGTCAGTATGCCACAAAAATATTTTCAGAATTTTAAATTTAATATGAGATGGTTCAGAAAACCTTTCATGTATTCACAACAACAATTCAAATGATAAGTCCGAGATCAAAACTATATGGGCTCTTCAGAAATTTTTTTTTGGGAGTTGGCTGGTTCAGCCAAGAACTTCCCCAAACGCCCGATGATCTCGAAATCAAGATTTTCTTGCACAATTTACTTCAACCATTAACAAAGAGGGAGAAAACAATACTAAAATCTAGATCTAATGGAGATCCCTGCCATCATATTCAGAAATTCGACTACCATTCAAACCCTAATGACTAAACAAGATACCTGTGTTTAAAATCACTCTTCATCAAGCTATCATCAATGGCTGAAATTAAATTTATGCACAAAAACAAAACATCTTATAGCATTCCCAAAAGAGTAACACCAATGAGATTTCAACCCCAAAGTCTTTCTTTATTGCACATGAAAAATGACTACAAGGGAGCTTTCTTTAGCACAAGACTCATAGATCGAATGCCCTCAAATGAGAACTGACCCCCTATTTAAAGATTAATTTCCCAACGGCTAGTTTGAGTGATCCATGTCAAAGTGATCTCGACCGTGGATGAGGATCAAAATCTCTTTTAATCTCATCCGTCGAAATTTTAAATGTTGAGGAAATTTCACATTTTTAAAATTAAATGCATTTTAATATATTAAAAAATTAAAATTTTGCATTTATTTCCTCAAAACTTTGACTTATTATTATTTTTTATAATTTTTTGTTTTTTGTTTTTTTATTATTTAAAGGGACCCTCGAACTTAGCCTTTGGAAAAATTACCGAGAATGTAGGACTTATGAGGGGATAAATTATTTTTCTAACTCTTGAGACATTTTACATCATGATTTTTACATTTTTACATCTCAAGTGGAAAAATCCATTTGACATAGACCCTCATAGACTACCCAGTTCTGTGACATAAACATAATCTAGCAGATCAAGCAATTTGTCATAAAATAACCTAACCAAATAGTTAGGATTATTCCCAAATTACTTTACATAGACTCGATCTAGCACATTAGGACTCCCCTAAGATTCTAATGACAAAATCCATTCCAGCTTTGGGGTTACGCTGAAGGAAAACTTTGCCGATCATGGATCGGTGAGACATAAAACCTTTCGGAACGTAGATCATCACTAGAAGATTAGGTTTACCTAGGCAATTACATACATGACACAGATCTGCTAAGATTATTTACAATTTACACATGTAGACTGGGTTTACAAAATAACATGATCAAGCTAATGATGATAGTCGAATGGCACAGACACATTGATCAAGCGCCATCCCTTTTGTGAAAAAAGGGGGTGGACTACTATGGGTAGTTGATACATAGTGGTCAACATAACCCACAACTTGTTACATTACAAACCTTTAATACAACAATCTTAGAACTCCCGTATTAGTGATCATGGCCCTTACATACAGCCCTGATACAATGACACAACTAGGGCTTGGTTTGAACAACTATGACCACCGATCTGCCCTGAACAAAGTACACATGACCTACTTGCTGAAGGTGCACACGCTCAGCCCTTTAGGTTTACGTACCTTGAAGACATCTAGCGGGTACTTTGCCTCCCCATCTGCTGATCACTGCAACTTCTACATCTTCAGAACACTTGCATCTCCAGCCGCCCAATCTGCCACTATCAGCCCTCCTGCTGCTTCAAGAGTGACTGAACTTTGACCCACTGATTTGCCTACTAGTAGCCCTCTTGTTCCACCAATATGTTTACTCATAGGGTCTTCCAGATCTGCCCTTTTATCAGTGATTTGCCACACCAAATCCCTGAACTAGGGCTCCATCACATCTGCCTACATATCAGTGAGATGTCCACTTGCAGACACCAAACTAGGGCATACCCAGATCTCTATCCTAACAGTCCCTTTGCTGCTCCAAAGATCACTCTACATAGGTTCTTTATGCTTCCCTAGCTGCTCCAGAATGCTGCTTATAGGGGCCTGGGGCACAACAGATCTGCCCTCACACAGTCCTGATCTAGAGCTTGGCAAATCTGCCTTCTTATCAGTCCTCTAACTCCACTTAGATGACTGAACTAGGGCATCCAACACACTGCTGTTTATCACCTATGAACAGACCTCCAATTATCAATACTTCATCTTCAGTATTTCATGATAGCCATACGCGTCTGCCCTAGATCATACCTCTGTCCACACTTAAAGACATACTTCAGCCTTCTTCTAGACTTCTGAAGCAACTAGCACAACACTGATTTTGTAGCCCTCAACTTAGTGACAAAACAGTCCCATTGTCACCTTTCTTAGGATCATGTCCCTCAACAACCTGCTCAGAAATCAAGGCGAGTTTCATTGTCATTGGACAGACTCTAGGGCACAATCTTAGTGACTGTCCATGTACTGAACCAACCCTAAACTAGGGCATCAAACCTCTGTCCAAAACCCTTCGATAGACCTCCATCCTAGCAGCGATCAACATAAAGAAACAATCAACTTACCAAACAGGGAACTCAGCATAGCTCCTTTGGTGGCTTGGTTCTGGGTTATTTTCACCTGAGATTTGTGGCCTCCATACACAAACCTTTGCTGCTCGGACTTTGTTAAATCTCAGACCTTATTTTTGTGATTACACCCTCCTTAGGCCAGTGAAATCTCCTCACTCCACTAGGACAAAACTCGGCCTGTACTCAGCCTTCTTTTTCACTCATCACAAATGATTCAGCCTTCCTTTCCAGCCTGTAAACAACTCGGCTTTCTCACTGTGTAATCATAGAAAGCGTACAGGACCTAGCCCAGAAACCCTCCTCAAAAAACTCAGCAGCTGCTCTCCTACTTGACCTAGGACATAAGATAAGAAGGTGACAAACCCATTCTCTTTTCCAACTCATCAAGATTCCTTAGTTCTGCGGCTGCCTCATATTGCTCCATAGCCCATGATCGAATGCTCTTGGGTGGTGATCAAATGAGCCTTTGGGGTGTCTCTTTAAGCCTAGTCGACTTGACTTTTTAACAGTAACCCCAACTAACATTAGATAAGAGTTTTCTTTCGTTTGATTTCTATTAATTTATGTAGCTTGGACAAGTGTTCTAGCCTCAAATGGTGTCTATGAGGCTAGGAACACATTTTCTCCAATACCTAGAATTGGTTTCACGAGAAAAGGCCCTAACTAGATTTAATTAAGCAGTTAATTAAATTTTCCTAAGTTTAACTTAGGAAAGTGTGCTTAATTAATCAATGTTAATCGGGGAAAATCAATTTTTCTCTAGAGACTTTCGAGTAAGTCACCTGATAGAGTCAAGATGATCTTAGCCATCAACTGTGATTAGATCATGGCCATTGATTGTTCAACGAGAGATTATAGTAACAAATCGATGGGGTTGGAGAGACACACTTGAGTAGTTTGACATACCCAATTGAAGAGATAGCAAGGGTGCAGTTGAAGCAGAGGGAGACACCAGCAACAAGGGTTTCAACAGAGATTTGGGAGAAGATATTCAGAGAGGATTTCCACAGACTTTCCAGTGTCTCAGTGACAGGAAAGGAGGCCAATTTTATCTGTAGGAGTCCAAAATAGCAGTGTGAGTTAACCAGTTTACCCAGTGCGCATAAATTGATTAGTATTTCATTTCCAGGTTCCAAAAGAATTGATGGAGGAGGTGCGAGTAACTTTAGGAGGAAGAGGGAGGCAGTTTTACTAGACCTCAAGTGAGTAGAGTGACAAGGAGAGGGAAAGAAATTTAAGTCATAGAACAATGTCTCCCTTACTTCTACTCTCCTATAGATAAGAGGAGATCTAAGAAAAGGAGATTAAGAATAGAAGAGAGCCAAATCTAGACCATGATTGAGAATACAATTGGGTGCCCTCCTTGATGGTGAAAATAACACTTGCTCTCAAAAACTAGACCTCAAGTGAGTAGAGTGACAACAAGGAGAGGAAAATAAATTGAGTGATAGATCAATGTCTCCCTTGCTTCTACTCTCATATAGACAAGAGGAGATCTAAGAAAAGGAGATTGAGAGTGGAAGAGAGCCAAATGTAGACCATAACTGAGAATACAATTGGGTGCCCTCCTTGATGGTGAAAATAACACTCATGCTTGCTCTCAAAAACTAGACCTCAAGGGAGTAGAGTGACAACAAAGAGAGGAAAATAAATTAAGTGATATTTAAGAAGGGAAATTATAGGGGGGGGGGGGGGAATCAATATTTATTTCTTTATTTCTGCTCAACTTATCTTCTTCCTATGCAGTTAATAATTTATGTCTGTGCTCAATAGTTATTGTATTTCTTTTGCAGATTTCAAGGAGAACGGTTCGCTGATATGTTTATCAAGACTACATTGCATTCATACAACATGCAAGAATCAAACACATGAAGACACCAGATACAAGTGGAAGGGAGAAAACCATGATCTTTTGGTCTGAAAGTGATGTAAAGGCAAGCTGATATTTCTTTTTACATCAGAGTTTTTGTAGGCTCCTACCTTCAAGAGGCTCCTACCTCAACGAAAGCTTCAGCTCCCACTAGTTTTCTGCAGGCTACAACTCACAGGAGGCTCCTACCTCAACATGCTACAACATGTTCTTTTTCAAGCTGCAATGTAGAAAAGAATAGAATTTTTTCAAGTCATAAGTGCTGGTTACCTCATATCCAATTCTGCTGTCAAGTTTTCTGCTGAACTGCTCCTTCTCTTTACACTAATTCTCTTATGCTATTGCTCATCCTTTTATGATGTAGATCACTTCTATACTTAGAAAAAAGGAACACTGTTCCATTCCACATTGTCTATTTTATAAGCAAGCCCTCTTGGTTGTTTGTATTCTTTGGAGGAATATGAAATGAAATATAGTCTCATGGACTTCCAAAACTGTTCACAAGCTTGTCCTTTCATTTTTAGTTCAAAAACTTGTTTATAAAAATAAATAGAGTTGGATTAACACCTCATTCAGAAATAATTACAAGAGATAAAGCGGATTTGGATTGTATACATTTTTTGTTCAAACAATTATATGTATTCCATCTTTTGTGTCAATGTTTAGCTTTCACAATGATTAGCATAGCCTTTGCACTTCCCATCACTTTTAGCCTTTTACATTCAACATAAATTATCATCAGTGAATTTAGTAACATCAATAACATATATCGACATTAATCAAACAACATAACTTGACATCAATGCCAACATTGCCAACATTAAGTCATAGATCAATGTCTCCCTTGCTTTTACTCTCCTATAGACAAGAGGAGATTCAAGAAAAGGAGATTAAGAATATAAGATGTCGAAATTCTGTGACAAGTACAACAAAATACAATTTTATGCTAGATAATTACTTCCTAATGATTTTTCACACAATCTTTTATGTCACTACTATCATTGAATAATTATACTCAAAAACCTCTCAACAATAAATGCAACAGAAACAATAAAGATCACAAAAAGACAACCATGCGTGAAAGAGACAATATTTTAACCTGGGAAACCCAACCTTGAGAGAAAATTCAACAACTTTTCTTAGGAGAAATTATTCTTCAGCAAGGTTTACAAATAAGATATTTTGTTTAGAAGTTTGTGTCAATGTACAATTCAAAATACCAGTCAAACTTGGTCAAATTCAACAACTGGTCAAAACTAGTCAAAATTCAACTCTAGTAAAATTTCAGCCCATGGTCAACAACTTGTGGTAAATTGTGGTTAGATTCTATAATGCCCCCAATTTTTGGATTTTCTTGTGGTGAGATTAGGAGGGATTTCTAGAGCCTATGTCAGCTAGGTCATAGGAGCAAGACGTTAAATTTCTTGAAACTTTGCAACTACCTGGATGAATTACTGAAAATAAGGGAGTTGAAAATTGAAACCAAATTTACTTTCACCAAGATACAAAGTTTTATAATAATTTATAAGCAGTGAAAAAGCACCAGAGATTAAAAAAACACATGCACACATATTGACATGCTTGTTTACACAGGAAACCCAAAAGGGAAAATCTGCTTTCTTTGTTGTAGTATTTTATTGATTGTTCTTGAGTAGTTGGATCTATTACAATTCACGTTGCTTACTGTAGCCAACAATTTGTCTCTAAGAACATAATTGTTCTTCTGTTGAATAGCCTTGACTTGCCCTCAGAATACTTAATCCTCGTGCCACAATCCTTGCACACTGGGGCCCCTATTTCCTTTCACACTTCTCCTATTTCCTAGCGCACAATTGGGCTCCTATTTTCTAGCACAAATATCCTAATTCCTTGCGCACTTGTGGCCTCTTATTTTCTAGCACACAATGTCCTTTATTTTGTGCACCTTACATACAAAGAATGATCTCACAAGAATGATTGATCTTATGCCTTTGTTCTCCTCTTTATAGATGGAATTCGAGCATGCAAGAGGCCTAGTCCAATTAAGAAGTTTGAGTTGTGATTGCGAGTTAACTGAGATTTCCAATCATTCTCTCTCCAATCAACATTGAAGACTAAACTCGTTCTAACTGAACTTGTAACTGCCACCTCGTCCTGTAGTCAAACTGAAGAGGACTCCAACTAACTGAAGTTCCAACACTATGCATGCAATCTTGATGACCATTCCAGTAAATTGGAAATCAAGTCACCATAACTCAAGTCTATCCCATGAACTCACACTCATGCTAGAGAAAGACAAATTCATGGTCTTTAGTAGCGAAGGCACAAGCTAGAAGACCTTCTATCACTACATTTTCAACAAAACCCTCTTAGCGAGGAGGCGATTTGGTACAACTGCCAACTTATCTTTGAAATAATTGAAAGTTGAAACTACATCTTGCTAATGCCTTGGTCAAGATATATGTTGCCCACTCCTCTGTCGGAATGTACAGTAGCTTCTCTATCCTTTTCTAAACACAATCCCTGAGATGATGATACCTGATCTTGATATGCTTGGACCAATTATGAAACACTGGATTCTCGGAGAGCTTAATGCAACTCTGATTGTCACAGTGTATCACAATGGATTCCATCCTTTGCCTGAAAAGTCCCACAAGCAACTTCCTCATCTAGATAGCTTCACATGTTGCCAAACTGGCAACCATGTACTTGGCCTCTGCTGAATTGAGTGCAATTGAACCAAGAAACAACTGCTGACCCAATGTTGACGATGCAACTTGAAGTACTCTTTCGATTTGTGGAGCTCCCTGCCCAATTTGCATTTGTGAAACCCTCAAACCTCACTCCATCAACTTGTCCGTACCATAATCCATAATCCATAATCTACCATGCCTTTGAGACATCTCAAAACATGCTTTTCAACAACCCAGTGAACTTTGGTAGGATCCATCATAAACAGGCTCAGCTTGTTCACTACAAAACATATATTAGACCGTGTGTTGACTAAGTGTATCAACAACCCAATAAGTTGCCTGTACAACGTGACATCAACTCGCTATGCTCTACTAGCATCCACATTCCTCCATTTGTGACTAGAGGCATGGTCATGGGCTTGCAATCCTGCATGTGAAACCTTAAGGGGATCTCTGTAGTGTACTTCCCTCGCCCCATGAAAATCTTACCGTCACCTTGCCAAACTTCCAATCCAAGGAAATAGTGCATAAGCCCCATGTCTTTCATTTCAAACTCCCTTTCAAGATTTTCTTTGCAATCCTGAATCAAGCTGTCTGCTCTAGTCAATAAAATATCGTCAACATAGAGCACTAGAACGAGTGGACGCCCTCCAACTGTGATGTAGTACAGGTTGGCATCCATCTAATTCTTAGTGAAGCCCAATCCTCAAAGGGAGCTATCAATGTGAGTGTACCGTGCTCTCGGTCCTTACTTGAGCCCATAAAGAGCTCTCTTCAACAAACATACATGAGTGTCTTTGTTGAAAGTCTCAAACCCCTCGTGTTGCTCCATTTATAATATATATCGCCTCCTCAACTCTCTATTGAGGAATTTGTCTTCATGTCCATCTAGTGGATCTTCCACTCGATATGTGCTTCAAATGCCAAAATCGTCCTGATGGATGAATAACGAGCCATTGGGACAAGTGTCTCATCACAGTCAATGCCCTCAACTTACAAGAAGCCCTTGGCCACAAACTTGACCTTGTACTTCTCCACACTCCCATCTGCTCTATGCTTCACCTTGTACACCTAGCATGATCCTACTACTGATTTTCCCTCTGGCTATGGCACAATCTCCCAAACATCATTCTTCATGATGGAGGAATATCCTTCCACCATGGCATCCCACCAAACTTGCTGAGAGGTTGCCTCCTCATAATAAGAAGGGTCTATGTGTAATAACTCAATCATCAACGCCATAAATCTGGTGTACCTCTATGGTTGCTTGCTTTTCCTGAACAACTCGCTCTTGGGCCTCCTGAATCAACTTCTCGGCCCTCTTGGCTCTCTTCCTCCCTATGCTAGGGGTCACTAGCTGAGTTGCTACCTCCACTCGTCTTGGTCTCTCCTCCTCATCCCGCAATGACTCCCGATCATCTTGTTGTGCAACCCACTTGCCACCTGGCTAAGACTCAATCCATGATACTGGTTGAGGCCCCTGCTTGGGAGAGAGTAGCTCCCCAGGTACTCCAACCTGCTCTCGCTTTGAGGATGCCCTCAGAGCTCTATCCTCCTCAAACCTCACGTCCCGCCTGATAACTGTCTTCTTAAGTGATGGTATTTACACCCTGCATGCTTGAGATGTCTCACTTTAACCCATGAAAATTCCCTTTTCAGTTGTGGGCTCCAGCTTCTTCTGACTCTCTTTGGACACATGGCAATAAACTTTTGTCCCAAAGATGTGGAAATGAGAGACACTAGGCTTCTTGCCTGTGAAAGCCACCTCTGGTGTAATTTGTCCAAGCACCCTATGTGGATTCTTGTCTTGCAGAAATACTGTAGTGTTGCAAGCCTCTGCCAATAAGAACATGGGTAGTTCCCGGTCATGGAACATGGCCTTGGCCGCTCCAACTATGTTGCGATTCTTCCTCTCAACCACCCCATTCTGCTGAGGGTAATGGGGTGCTATAAGCTCTCTCCTAATGCTTGCCTTGGCACTCATGTCCTTGAAAAGCATTAGATACACATTCTCCACCATTGTCACTCCTCAATGCTTTGATCTTCTTCCTAGTCTAGTTTTCTACCAAGGCCTTAAACTCCATGAACTTGAAGAAGACCTCCTCCTTCTTCTTCATAAAGAAGATCCATGTTTTTTGAGAACAATCATCTATAAAAGTGACATAGAACCTGCGTGTCATGAGAGATGGAGAAGAGAATGTTGAAGAATCTAGGGCAAAGTGATGTAGAGTGATTCTTTAGGACTAGATAACAATTTGTGAAGTCTTTTTACAATTTGTCTTTGTTAGCTTAATCTTCTTCTTCTCTTATTAATGCATGTGTGTGTACTTCATCAAACTGCTATCAAAAACATAAAACAAGAACACAAGATATTGGCTCTCTGCTAGGGCCAAAACCTCTCTTCTCTTGAGAGGAAAACTCTTTGGTAATTTTTCTCTTATTGAAGCTTCTTTCTTGATCAATGCTAAACCTTAGACCCTTGACTAGAAGATCCTCCAAGCACAAGTCAAGTCCTTCCTTGTCTCTGCACTATGTTTCCCTGATAGTTTGTCCACCTCCTTCCAGCACTTCGTTCCACGGCACTTCGTCCTTCTTCCGTCACTTTGTTCTTCCTTCCACAGTTAGTAGACCTTCTAGAAGAGATACTTATATTTTGTACTTAGTGATATCCTGCACCTAAGGATACTCCTCCGTTCTCTTGATCAATTGATTCCCTTCTTGATGTATAGTGGTAGGCTTAGTGTGACAACACTGCAATCCTAGTTCTTGCATGTGTGAGAGGTCTTGTTGATGTTATATGGCTCCGCTTTCCTTCACTTGAGGTCCTTCCTTTTTCGCTTAGATATGAGGCTTAGTAGGCCTAGTTTGTAGCCCAAACAATGAGGTATGATGGGAGGTGACTTGCTGCTGTCCTAACCGCAGATAGCCCCTCCTTCTCTTCACATGTTTGGCTGGTATTGGCCCTAAAACAATCCCAAAACCTTCGCTTTTCCTTCTTGCTTCTTCGCTACAATAGAGGCTCCTTCTTCGCCCCTTTCTTGGCTTCTTTTCTGGTCGTCTACCTTCACTGATTTCAGAGTGAGTTGCTTGTTGTTTGAGGGAGTGGATAATGTCTATATATAGAGGACTGTCCCTCCTTTAGGCCGACTTGCTGCCTTGAGGCTGACTTGACTTCCTTTGCTTCGATGGGTGCTTTTAATTGTGCCATTGCTTCTTTTGATGGTGTCTTTGCTAGGAGGAGACTTGACTTTGCTTGGAGGTGTCTTCTTTGACTTTCTTACATAAATATACAATGTGTAACATGCCTTTAAGGTCTTCAACATAAATCTTTTGACTCTTTGACTCACCTATAACACTTTAACATGTGCTAGACCTACTTGAATGAGCAAGAAACTCATTGACATATATTATAAAAATAATATTTCTTTTCTTGAATAAATACAAATATCAAAATTACATTTATGAAGACCGAACCTACCTACATTTCCTTCAACAGAGAAGGGCCCACATATATTTGAATGTACCAACTCCAAAAGCCCTTTGGCTTTGCTATCTCGGCCCTAAAAAAATGACTATGCATACTTGTGAAGTGTGTAGCCCTTGCACACATCATGCTGGTCAAATATGCCCCATGGTAGTCCTGTGGCTTTTTATTGAAGGATCTTTAGTGCCCCATGATGCAAATTCCCCATGTGTCTGTGCCAAAATTTCCCCCGCGTCTCTGCTCTGTGCACTTCTTGCCTTACTGCTCAAGGCTGCACATGTCTCAACCTACAACCTATAGAGATTCTTCATCCTCACACCAATCTACTTCATTGATCCAGAAGCTAAGTGCTTGGGGTAAGCCTTACCTCTATTGAAGTTGACATCATAACCCTTGTCCTTTAGGGTAGCCACTGAAACAAGGTTCTTCTTAAGACGTGGAACATAGAGGACATCCTTGAGATGGAGAGAGCTCCCAGACTCCCTCTCAAAGTTGATAGTACCAACTTCAGTAGTCAAGTACTTGCCATCATTTCCTAGCTCAATGTGAAACTGCATGTCCTTCTCCTTCAGCTGGCTGAAATACTTCTTGTTCTTGGTCATGTGGAATGATGCTCGAGAATCAATGTACCATACATTGCTGTTTACTGAGCTTGCCATGCAAGCTATATCAATGAGAAGTCTTTCTCGAACTGAGAAGAAAACTCATCTACCTTAGTTGATGCAGCCACATGATCCTTACTAGCTAGACCCCTTCTTTGTGTTAGGACATAGTGGCATAGTGCCCGAACTGCTCTCAATGAGAAGATACAACCACATGATCCTTATTGGATGCCTTCTTCCTATTAGGACACATAGTGGCATAGTGCTCGAATTGATTGCAATGGAAACACTTGATCTTGCTTAGACCTTTCTTCTTCTTCTCACCCTTCTGACTAGACTTGGCCTTTCCTTGGCCCTTCTTTCCCTTGGCTTTGCTACCTTTGCGTGCGAGGGCAAAGTTCTCCTTGTTCTCTATCTTTGTTGATCTTCCAACTCTCATTCCTCTCTGGATTTCTTCTTGAGCGCAACCACTCCATAGCCTTTCCCAACTGGGAAGATTCTCTTTGCCAGTGACTGCATCCTAGAAATTTTCCCAAGATGTATGAAGTCCCGATAGTGCAAGACTCACAAGGTCACCATCTGCTATAGTATTGCCCACTCTAGCTAGCTTGTCTTGAACCTGGGTGAACTTGAAAAGGTACATAATGATGTGCTCTCCTTTGCTTATCTGGATATTTCTTAGTTTGTCCTTCAAAGCAAGCTTCCTGACATCACTGGAACACTAATACAAATCTAAGATGGCTTTCCACATCTCGTATGCTATCTTCTTACCATGGAGATGAGGGATATTATGGTCTTTGACCCCCTCAAGAATGTTCCTCTTGGCCTTGGTGTCATTGTTGTTATGATGGATCAATTGTTGGGCATCTTGAGGTGGATTTATTTGATTCTTCACAAATTCTAACACCTCATTATCTTCCAATACCACTAATATCTACTCCCTCCATGAGTAGAAATTCGAAGTTCCCTCTAAACAGTTATCTGCCCTTAGTCCTTGGAATGCCATCCCACTATCAAAAAATTGCTCTTCAAAATTCTAGCGCAAGATTTCAAACTAAATTGTGCACACTTCACTGACTGAACAATTTGGTGTTGGTCTTTTTGTTGTACTTTGCTCCGATACCATGTTAAATTTCTTGAAACTCTGCAACTACTTAGATGAATTACTGAAAGCAAGGGAACTGAAAATTGAAACCAAATTTACTTTCACCAAGATATAGAGTTTCTTAATAATTTATAAGCAGTGGAAAAAATCTAGAGAAAAGAAAACACATGCACACAAATTGACATGCTTGTTAACCGAGGAAACCCAAAAGGAAAAACCCGCTTTCTTTGTTGTTCTATTTTATTGATTATTCTTGAGCAATTAGATCTATTACAATTCACATTGCTTATTGGAGCCAAAAATTTGTCTCTGAAAACACAATTGTTCTCTTGTTGAATAGCCTTGACTTGCCTTGCGAATCCCTTATCCCTGCTCCACAATCCTTGCACACTGGAGCCCCTATTTCCTTGCGCACTTCTCCTATTTCCTGGTGCACAATTAGGTTTGTTAAATTGGCAACTAGGGCCAAACTCCATGTGGGTCAGCTTATTTATGGGAGCTGATATTTTTATTGGATCCCTCTCGTAGAGAGGTGTAGGATTGATCTAAAGATCATCTGATTCCGATAAGTATTTATGAAGATATGCATTTATCCTAATTATGGATTTATTATCTAGTCGACCAACAACTTATGTAGGCTCAAGAATCCCAAACGTCATGTCTATTCATTATCCACGTTTTTAGTATAAATAGAAGGAGACTTTAAGTCATTCTATACACTAACTCTCTTGAGATCTCTCTTCATCTTGTTTTGGGTTTGATGAAGAAAAATCCAAAAGATGATGCCCTAATTAATCACAGCCCTAAACTACAACCATGTGATGGAGTTATATGCTGTTCTTTGAGGATGGTATACATTGGTCATATAACACAGGGAACGCAACATCATATGTTGTCCAGAAGCATCAACATGCAACGCAGTCAAGGGATGAACACAGTTGGATTCATGGTACGCAGCAACTAATGGTTATACGCTGGGCAGTCAACGCTTGGCAGTCAGGTATATACACAACGCAGTCATGGAACGCTGTCATACCCTAGATCTGGTAGCGTGTTTGTATGAAACATTGTCATACCCTAGATCTGGCAGTGTGAGATACGTGGAAACATATATACACACATGCTGTTCAGAAATACGCAATATAGGAATGAAGATATTCATTATGTAAACGCAGTCATGATGCTATTGGAATGCAGTCATATAAATGGAATGTTGTCATATGTATATAAGAACGCAGTCATATATTATGGAATTGCAGCAACTGTATGTAGAGAGATATTGGAACGCAGATATATATGTCATATTCATTATGTAAACGCAGTCATATAAGAACGTAGTCATATGTTATGGAACGGCAACAGTTGTATGGAACGCAACATGATAGAGATCATATTCATTATGGGATGCAGTCATATTAATGATGTATGGAACGCAGATGTATATACATATGCTGTAGTACACAGTCATATATATTCACTGTATGTAGACAATCATATATATTATGGAACACAATCATTAGGGATTATATACAGTGTTCATGAAGTGATATTGCCTAAGTATATAAACTTTGGTGGCATAGAGATAAGAGCGTTGTAATTATGTGTGATCTGGGCACATATATATAACGCAGTCATGGGCAACAGCATGATGTATGAGATATTGTGGATGGGCAGCACAATGATACATGGAGCATGGGCAGCACAATGATACATGATGTATGGGCAGTGTGATGTATAAGATCATGAGCAGCATGATGATGCATGATGCAACATGATGATGCTTCACGGTAAGGTGCAGCAAATGGACGAGATGCAACGCGATGATAGTTGAAGGAGTCACCTTGGAGAATCAGTTGAAGCAAAATGTCTTCAATTGATCTCATCGTTATATGAAATGATCTATGCTAGATCTAGATAAGTCAAATTGTTGACTTCTGTTGTAAATGTACTATCTGTCTCTCTCTCTCTCTTTCTCTGCTGAACTTTGAAGAACATAAAAGAAGAATTGATCAAGGGTTTCCCCACACATTGTGGGGTTTGTCCTTGGCTAGCGCCACATCTTGTGTCTTGTCTTGGCATGTCTTCTGCGATTTATATTTATGTTCTATCTGCAGTTTACTTTATGCTGATGTGATTGCTAATATGGAAAAGAAATTAAATAAATTGCTCTAGCATAGAACATACCCAAAACTTAACTTGGTATCAGAGCTGAGGTGAAGACAATGCCCAAGCAAGAGTGAGAGAGCAATCACCAAAGACAGTTGGGACAAGACAGAAGGATCAATGGGTTCCTCATAATTCACATAGAGTGAAGTTGAAGAAGAGAATACTATTCGAATGGCGTAGCAGAACTTCTGATGGCCTACCTAAAGATCACTTCATTGGGAAGCTCGGGTGGAAGGAAAGGCAGATGTCTTGGTTATAAGTTCGGTGTTTATGCGAAGGAGTGTTTGAATGGTAGAAATGTAGGTCATCAAGGATACGACCGTCTCTTCAAAGAAAGAAAGGAACCCTAGAATCACTTTTATGTACCTAATCGCAAGAAGAACCTGGTGTCCATTTTGGAAATGGAAGACAAAGGTTTCAGGGTGGCACTCATCGATGGAAAGGTATGTGTTTGAAATAGAATTTTCAAAGATGCTTTTGAGTTCAGGGTTGTATCAAATCGCTGGAAGTCCACTGGGGACCATGTCCATTGTCACGTAGCACTGAAGGTCTATGAGTTAGATGGTGACAAGGATGCCTAGATTCAAAAGGATTATGAAAGTACATGTCTGAGATGTACCGAAGGAAAATCTTACAAAGGGACCATTCTCCTCATGTAGCAGGTCCACAGGTGTGGAACAACCCGAGGAGTTTGAGATTGATAATCAGGAATCTCACATATGCAGCTGGAAGAAAGCCCTATTTGGCTTGAAACACCCCGAGCATAGTATGAGAGGATCAATAACTGTCTGATAAAGCTGAAATTCAAGAAGAGTGAAACAAATCAAACCAACCAAAGGCTGTGGATAATGGACCTCTCATACCAGCACCTTATGAGGACGACCTATGTAGATCCTCTCACTTGCAGAAATAAGAGGGAGTTGGATTCCAGATGCGAAATGATGAACTGCAAGCCTGTGACTACCTCGAGGAAGTTATACAGTAGTAATGTTAGACCAAACTTAGGAAAGTTCTTGGTGAGCTTCCGTCTGTACATATGTTTTGCAGTTAGCACGGGGAGCTCATATTTGGTTAAGCCTCACTAGAGTGTTACCTTGAATCTTCTGAAATGTACTCAGGGCACAATCATTCATGGATTGAGATACACTGCCGAAAATATAAAACTACATGATTATTCAAATGCTGATTTGGTAGACAGTGTGGAGGATCACTGGAGCACTTCTCAGTGCTGTTTCTCTTTGGATTCTGCTTCGATATCATGGATGAGTAGGAAGCAGAATTTGGTTGTTGTAAACATCGCTGAGATCAGATACATATCTACAAGTATGATCTCGTATGAAGCTGCTTGGTTGGGGAAGCTCTTCAGTGAGCTGTTTGTACTCATGATGAATACCACTGTGAGTCTTTGTAACAACCAGAGGTGGGATTCAATTATTGAGGAATCTCGTATCCGACGATTGCTCCAGCAGATAGACATCAGATACTGCCTTATCTGGGATATGGCAAGTCGATGAGCAAGGTGGCTTCATCGCATTGAGATTGATGTGCAGGTCGCTGACATTTTGACAAAGCCCTAGTGGAAAGATCAAACCTGTGATTTTTTCCAAATGACTTGGAGTCGTTAAGAGACCCTTGTACAAGGGTCCTGCATGTTGCATACATTGAGCTCTGGGAGCTCTGGGGGCTTGTGATTCTTACTGGAACAACATACGGCCACAGGGTGACCCACCCTCCCCTAGTGGTGCGTAGTGGGACAAGATGATTCACTCTCTAGTGGAACAAGATGATTCGTTCTCCTATATAGCAGGATGATTACTTCTCATGTGAAGCCCGGATGATGTGTTCTCCGTGGCGATTGTAGTAGGATGATTAGTTCTCCTGCGAGGATGGGATTGATTAAGTTCTTTTATCGAGGATCCTACCCATGCAGTGAGGGACTCATGGGAAGTACCTCTCATTTGCTCAATGAGCAAGAAAATGAAGATAGGGACCATAGTAGTACTGATGGACGCATCGCTATATCTACCGTACTCCCTACGCTAGGATGACCTTAATTGCTCTGGGATCAATGATACTGGTCTGGGACCAGTGGTAGGAGTTGTACCTACTATGACGCTGACTTCGGGTCGGTTGAGACTGGTTTGAGACCAGTGGTACATACTCTGAGACTGACTTCGTGTTAGTGCAGGACTGGTCTGGGACCAGTGAGAGTGGTACATACTATGACGTTGACTTCGGATCGGTTGAGACTGGTCTGGGACCAGTGGTACACTTTCTGAGCCTGCGATACTTGTCTGGGACCAGTGGTAGGAGTTGTACCTACTATGACGTTGACTTCGGGTTGATTGAGACTGGTCTGGGACCAGTGGTACATACTCTGAGATTGACTTTGTGTCAGTGCAGGACTGGTTTGGGACCACTGAGAGTGGTACATACTATGACGCTGACGTCGGGTCGGTTGAGACTGGTCTGGGACTCATGGTACACTCTCTGAGCCTGCGGTACTAGTTTGGGACCAGTGGTAGGAGTGGTACTTACTATGACACTGACTTTGGGTTGGTTGAGACTGGTTTGGGCCCAGTGGTACGCACTCTGAGACTGACTTCGGGTTAGTGGAGAATGGTATGAGACATTCTCGATCAATTTTTCTTCTTGATAGTTCAACAGAGCTAAGTTGAGTAGAGCCAGAGCCGGCAGAGCAGAGCAAAGCCAGTAGAGCAGAGCAGAGCAGAGCCAGCAGACCTAAGCAGAGTAGAGCAGACCTAAGCAGAGCAGAGCAGAGCTAGCGGAGCAAAGTAGAGCCAACAACGCTGAGCAGAGGAGAGTAGAGCCAGCAGAGCTAAGCAGAGTTGGGCAAAGCAGTGTAGGGCACTGATGGCAGAGATAGTACAGTCGGACTTATGGATCAGCGGATGGAGTTCTCCCTTGTTAAGAGGGAGCGTTAAATTGGCATCTAGGGCCAAACTCCATGTGGGTCAGCTTATTTATGGCAGCTGATATTTTTATTGGATCCCTCTCGTCGAGAGGTGTAGGATTGATCTAAAGATCATCTGATCCGATAAGTATTTATGAAAATATGAATTTATCTTAATTATGGATTTATTATCTAGCCAACCAACAACTTATGTAGGCTGAAGCCCAAATGTCATGTCTATTCATCATCCATGTTTTTAGTATAAATAGAAGGAGACTTTAAGTCATTCTATACACTTACTCTCTTGAGATCTCTCTTCATCTTGTTTTGGGTTTGATGAAGAAAAGATCCAAATGATGATGCCCTAATTAATGACAACCCTAAACTACAACCACGTGATGGAGTTATACGTTGTTCTTTGAGGATGGTATACACTGGTCATATAACATAGGGAATGCAACATCATACGCTATACAGAAGCATCAACATGCAACACAATCAAGGGATGAACACATGTGGATTCATGGTACGTAGCAACTAATGGTTATACGTTGGGCAGTTAGGTATATACACAATGCAGTCATGGAACGCTGTCATACCCTAGATCTGGCAGCTTGAGATACGCGGATATATATATAAATATATACACGCTATTTAGAAATACACAATATAGGAATGAAGATATTCATTATGTAAACGTAGTCATGATGCTATTGGGATGCAGTGATATAAATGGAACACTGTCATATGTATATAAGAACGCAGTCATATATTATGGAACTGCAGCAGCTGTATGTAGACAAATATTGGAACACAGATATATATGTCATATTCATTATGTAAACGCAGTCATATATTATGGAACATCAACAGCTCTATGGAACGCAACATGATACAGGTCATATTCATTATGGGATGCAGTCATATTAATGATGTATGGAACACAGATGTATATACATATGCTGTAGTACACAGTCATATACATACGTTGTATGTAGACAGTGATATATTTTATGGAACACAGTCATCGGGGATTATATATAGTGTTCATGAAGTGATATTGCCTAGGTATATAAACTTCGGTGGCATAGATATAAGAACGTTGTAATTATGTGTGTTTTGGGCACATATATATAACGCAGTCATGGGCAGCAGCATGATGTATGAGATATTGTGGATGGGCAACAGCATGATGGGCAGCACAATGATACATGATGTATGGGCAGCGTGATGTATAAGATCATGAGCAACATGATGGTGCTTCATGGTAAGGTGCAGCAAATGGATGAGATGCAGCACGATGATAGGTGGAGTCACCTTGGAGAATCAGTTGAAGCAGAATGTCTTCAACTGATCTCATCGTAATACGAAATAATCTATGCTAGATCTAGATAAGTCAAAGTGTTGATTTCTGTTGTAAATGTACTATCTCTCTCTCTCTCTCTTTCTCTGTTGAACTTTGAAGAACATAAAAGAAGAATTGATCGAGGGTTTTCCCACACATTGTGGGGTTTGTCCCTGGCTAGCACCACATCTTGTGTCCTCTTGTCTTGGCATGTCTTTTGCAATTTATATTTATGTTCTATATGCAGTTTACTTTATGCTGATGTGATTGCTAATATGGAAAAGAAATTAAATAAATTGCTCTAGCATAGAACATACCCAAAAATTAACAGGGTTGTTATGTGGCCTCCTATTTTCTAGTGTACAAGCTCCTTTTTGCGCACCACACACACAAAGAATGATCTCACAAGAATGATCGATCTTGTGCCTTCATCCTCATCTTTATAGATAGAATTCAAGCATGCAAGAGGCCTAGCCCAATTTAGATGTTTAAGTTGTGATTGCGAGTTAATTGAGATTTTTCATCTCCATCTTGTTCAATGTGTCTAGGAGGTCCTCTTCAATAACTTTTGCCCTACACATATATCTTGAATAACATTGCTACCACCTGTCTACCAAACACTTATAAAAACTTAGTAGTCCCGGTTAGTACTTGTATGTGTCCAGTATGCCAATAAGATGACAAGCTAGGTTCAATAAATTCTCCATTCTTATGTATAGTCTTCCATTTCTAGGAAAGTCAAGATATTCAGATTGTATGGAATGTTAGCCCTACTTTGGGGTTTGAAATCTAAGAGAGAAGTTAATCTAAACTAGCAGGTGAACAAATTATTTTCCTCTTTTTTTTTTGTTCTTTCTACATAGTCAATTGTCCTCATAGCACAGAGCCTGTCTATAGAAGATTCTCTAGTCTTCCAACCTATGAGTTTTACAGTCTACTTGATATTGTTGTAACTAGTTTTGTCTGTTGAGGTCTTCCCTTATGGATCATACTTTGAAGAATAAATTTTGCCTAGAACCTTCTCCTTTTTTTTGAAGCCATGAACAATTTGATGCTTTTCCCTTGTGGCCAGACTTGAGAATCATAGTAATATGATTAAGAGCTAGGTTGGATTTGCTGTAGGATATTATGCACAGGGAGAGATCCTACATTCTTGCGTGTCCAGTAATTTGAGTCTTCTCACTTGATTGGTACCCTTGGAGCTCTCGACCTTGAAGATGCTTCAACAATTTAGGACAAAAACATGTTCTTCTATTTTTGGCTCCTCTTGTTTCCTTCTCCAAATTTTGGTGGAATTTTATTTGTTCTTAGTAGGTAGATTTTCTTCTTTGAGTTGTTTGAGAGCCCATATCAATGCTTCTACAATCTCATGTAGTATGTCCAAAATTGTGACTTTGATAACATTCTATATCAAACCTAAATGGTGGAGGAGTTGAACAATGATAGCCATTGGGGACTTTGTCTTGTTTGCTTGCAATCTTCCTTCTAGGGTTTTAATGATAACCTTTCCAATCATTCTTGTAGTATGCTCTATAGTCTCTAGCTTTATGGCCGAAATTAGTGCATGAACAACAATAACCCGAAAATATCCTAATGTACCTAGATGAGTACCATTCTCTTGATGGTCTTTTGAAGTTGTTCTACCTTGGAGGAGCCTTAGATCTTTGCCAATCTTTACTGCTTCTTGCATTGTGTATGAATCCTTTAAAATTATCTGCATAGTTTCTTGGTGAAATGATTCTACCCAAGTCACCTGACATGGGGATGTGAGACACGCAGGACACAAAAATACTAGAGTTTGACATGAGACAGATACCCCCCAGAACAAGACATGTTGAACACGTTATATTCTATATATATAATATTAATATATTAAAAAGAATAATAATATTAGATTACACAAATTCTCATGATAATACAAGTAACGAAGTCAATCATAGATTCATATATGTGCATTGTAAGTTTGTAACATTATACATACAACCATGATTCATCAATGACACAAGTTTACAACTAGAAATTAACCATAAACTGCAATTTTCTCATTAAGTCATCAAAATCAAAATGTATTAGATATGTACTAAGTCCTAAGGACTCCTGACTAGGAATGCCAATGGAAAATAAAAAATAGAAAACAAGATAGACACTAGAAATCAAAACTGTAGAATAGGAATGAATAATCTCTTAGGCTACTGTTTGTAGGCTATAGGTTATGCCTATAGCTCATCAACATCAAAATCAACATCAGTACCACCACTGCTCTCATGTGCATCCTCCTCCTCTGTATCCAATGTAATCCCTACATCTGCTAGTGTGGAGGATGACCCCTCAAGAGTAGGACCATCATCAAAAGTGATAGGCACTAACATTGGGTCATTAAGGTCTTAGTTGGCCAATGCCAACTCAACACTTCTGTCCAAACCCATACCATCAAGAAACACATCCCACATCTTTGTCTTTCCCTTTAGTTACTCCTTCCTTTGCCTGTAAATAAGATGAAGTTTGTTGCGCATACACACCATTGTCTCTGCCCTGGAATCACCTCCAAAACACACCTATCTCCTTTGTTGGTCGCTCCCACAGTCCCACGACTCCAAAACCATGTTTGCAAATGAGCAAAAGCAACCCAATTTCGGATTTTATCAATCTCTCCTTTCTTGCTTTCACTGGAACTAGAGTTATGAAAGATGTGCTTTACCCTGGTTTTGCTTTTAGGTGATATAGGGTTTTCATCATCTTTGCATGAAGTCTCACCTACATAGCCAAGACTTGATTTGTCAAATGGTGACCTTTGGAAATTGAGCATATCATCTAATACTTGTGTGCTCTTCAGATTCTTGTGTAGCTTGTCAACTTCATTCTTTAAGGAGAAAATCTCTTCTTCAAGCCTCTCACAATCTTCTTCTTTCTTCATCAATTGGATCTTCATTACTTCATCTACTCTCTTTGCATTTTCTAGCTGAACTTTTAGGGTGTTGACTTCTTCTTCATGTCTCCTTTCTTGTTGATGCAATTTTGCTTCAAGCTTGCTAAATTCCTTAGATCTTGATTCTTTCTTCTTCTTGGAGTCTTAGAAGAACAACTTCCTCCTTTGTATGGTCAAGGTCTTGATTTTTCTCTTTAAGCTCTTTATTTCTTTTCTCAATCTATTTATTTCTACTAGAGTAGCCATTAGTTCTGCTTCAAGGTTTACTTTAAGTCTTTACTTCAATGTCTTTTTTATTCTCATTGTCTTTGATGTTTTTGGTCTCTTCATCTTTTCCTTCAATTCATGATCATCCTTGTGCTCTTGTTTTGGTTCAACAAGCACATACCTAAATTCTTCATTGAGTTTTTGTAGTTTTTCCCAAAGTCTTTTAGCTGAAAAGCATTGACCCACCTTGCCTTTTACGAAATCTGATAGACTACTCAAGATTGCTTCCATTGCTTTTGTATTTTACTCTTTTGACTCCTTGGTATTTGTGTCTCCATTAGCAATTGATTCCCATGCCTCATATCCTACGGCTATCAAGTAGTACTCCATTCTTTTGCTCCTTAATACATAATTCGTTCCATCAAACAATGGAGCTTTGCCAACCTGACTGACTTTCGATTTAATGACTGAGGAGAAGATATCTTCAAAGGGTTTGGAGTCTTCCTTCCTTGACTTTGCCATTTGTGTTCCTAGGATCTAACTTCCAATTGAAAGGTTGTGCTTTGGGGGGAGTTGGGGTGAATCAATAATTCTTGACAATTGTTAAATTATGCCAGTTAAGATCTCTAGTTAAAATTTAAACCAAAACAAAAGATGTACAACAAAAAAAATAATTTTTATTAATGAAAATGATGAAGACTTCAATTGTCTTACAAACAATCAAGATCCAACTTGTACAATAAAATTTTAACTCCTTAAAGGATCCACCCTTGATCTTAATGAGGCTCCAACCTCTTATGGGGACCCCAATCCTCAAAAATCAATCTAGGCGCCAACCTTGTATGAGGACATCAATCCTCTAGGGCTCCAACCCTTTCAATTTACGTCAATTCTTCGAGATAGTTTCAATGCTGCTTCAAGTCTTCCAAAAGCTTCTTCAACAATACTCTAATAATGCCTCAAGGATGTCTTCAATGCTATTCCAACAGTGCTTCACAGACTTGAAACATTTCTCCATCAATACTCCAGCAATGCCTAAAGGATGTCTTCAATATTGTTCCAACAATGCTTCACATACTGCTTCAAGATCTACTTCAACAAATGCGTCTAGAGCTTTAATTCAATCCTTCAAGGTGGGTACAATGTCGCTTCAAGACTCCATCAAAAACTTCAAATACTTCTGCAAAATGTCTCCAAGGTAGTTCTACAAAGTCTTCTCCAATCTGCCTCTACAAAGTCTTCAGGTCTGCTTTAGCAAGTCCTCTATGGTTGCTCCAACAAAACACATCTTGAAGTGTTGATTCCCAACTATGCTAGCCAAAACCAAAGAAGAGAATAGAAGGATGTTTCATGATGATATTCAAGTGAGGATCACTTGACTTGTATTTATAGCCATCCATGTGTGTCCAATTTATCTTTTGCGCTGACCTGATCAAATATGCACATGTGGGCTTAATTCAAAAATACACTTCCTTTGTCTGAATTGAGCACTTCAACATTCAAAATTGGTCCTCTCAAAAAGAGGAATTCCGTACCATGGTTGGAATTTGTCACAGAGCTACCAAATTAACACTCCCTCTCAGCTAGGGAGAAATTCCAACTGCATCATGTAATCATTGCAAGTATCTTGCCGTCAAATCATATCTTATGTCAAGTATTTCGTCATCAAATGTCATCATTGCTCATCTCAGTTCATCTTTGCATGTTCTTCTTATCTCTTATTTGTTCCTGCTCATATGCTGAACATTCTCGAATTTAAAAGAAGAATTTGACATCATAGGGGAGCTTAAGCTACTACCCTCTATTACGTTAGAGAGGACATCTCAATCAGAAACAATATCAAGGAGCACATCTCAACTTGAAACTACATCGGGGAGCACATCTCAACCCAGAATCTTTGCTAGCGGGGAGCTCGATGCTATCACCTGGGAAACATCAAAGAGCTTATCATTAGGGAGCACATCTCGACCTAAAACCACATCGGCAAGCTTAGTCTCAACCCAAAATGAAATTGAGGAAGGTCCTACGGGATACTCTCACCCCATAAGCGAGATACCACTTGCTATACGTGGTAAGGATCACAACCATCCCATGATGCAATCAATGGGCGAGATACCACTTGCTATATGAGGTAAGGATCACAACCATCCTATTGCCTGCTGATCTTCCCAACAATGACACTCAGTAGTCATGTGGTAGAACACTTGCATCATAATCAGCTTCGGTTGTACACCCCAAGCACTATCTCAACCCGTAAGCAACATCTATGACCCTATTGTCTAGAGATCACTCAACCCCAGGAGCCTTCCATTTCAATTCCTTACCCTGGGAGCTTAGACAGGGGGAAGAGTTGGCTTGGTGTTCTCGACCAGTCTTGCTCTTTGTAGATCAGAAACATATCATCATGCTCATACCTAGTATCGACTTTGTACAATTCACTGAAGAGATCAAGTAGCAGTGTCCTATGTTGAAATTTCTAAGTCTAACCCGTTAGAAATTTTCCTGCATTATCTGGTTTATTTCACTTGTTTAATTACTAAACAAGTTATTTAACCATATAAATACTGAAGTAAACATAATGCAGTCTCAACCATCTACAGATCATTAACTGAAAGAAATAAACAAACACACAAGGGACACCGTTATTTTTGGACAATCGTCCCCAGAAAAACCCAACTTGGGAAAACGGTGCAACGGTTATAAGGATTTTATTATTAAGCAGATTTTCTTGAGTACAACTAGGTGCCAAACTAGCTCACCTGACAAAGAAATCTATCTAGCAGTAATACCTCCCTTCAGAAGTAGATATTTTGAGAGTCTGCTTCACGAAACTCTCTTTAACACCTCTCTGAGGCACTGCGTCAGCCCTCCTGGCCTCTGAGTCTGCTTCTCTGCCTCTGCGCTGGTCTTTCAGCAGTGCCTCTACCTCTCTGCTATGCACTCATTGCCCCTCGCTGCAACTCTAATTACTGGTTCGATTTCTCGTAGCAAACCCCGCTCTAGAAAATCGAATTGACTGATCAATTTGGTGTATCTCCAACTGATCCTCAAGCCTCCTCTGATACGTTTTCTGTTGAGTATTCAACAACCGAGATTACATCTATAATCAATGAATAAGATTAGATTTGGCTTGATCTATGTCATTTAGAACCTTCTAACCCAGTTTTATGTTAATACACATTAATATTTTTATTTTCCCAAGTTTAGACTTAGAAACTTATTAAAAATATTAATTATTTAATATCTCCTTCACCGGGTAGAATTTCCCCAAACCATTTCTGGGTCTTGGAGATCTCATGTGCTTTAGTCTCTCCACCAATTTTCATGGCTAGAGCACATTCGATGCTACCCCAAATCAACACTCCCTCTTAGCAAGGAATGTGCTCTAATAATGCTCCACCACTGAACATAGCACTGATCATTTGACATCGGTACCTGTGCTGATGCTTGGCCTTCCTAGCCAAGGAATCTAGATCAATGTTGCGGGGGCACAGAAGATCGGAGAGGTGTGAATTGACGATTGGCAGGTGGATTTCCAGAAGGGAAATCATGACTCAGAGGGAATCTAGCAAAGAACTTCTAGACGGGAAGTAGAGAGACTCAGCAAGAGTCGAAAGGAGAACTTCCAGAGGGAAGTAGAGAGACTCGAATGAGTCGACAGAAGAGCAGGGAGATGGCCAGGATCTTGTCCATTGTAGATAAACATTGCATCAAGGGCTTCACCTTGAGAATAATGGCTATCCCAGTTGACCCGGTAGCTAATGAGAAGTACGAGGAGGCAATGGCCAAGGCAAAATGCATCATCCTTGATGGGGTTAAGGATCATGTGGGCCAACATATTTCTGAGAAAGGGACGACAAAGGAAATGTGGGACACCTTGAAGATGTTGTACTAGCATACTTTCGTGGAGAGGAAGATGTTACTTGAGAATGAACTATGGCTATACCAGATGCAGAAGGGGGAGTTGATAAATCACTTCCTCGGTTGGTTGAAGGAGAACTGGGACCAACTGACTTCCATAGGGGCCACGTCGGATGAGGAGATGATGGTAAGGACCGCACTTAACGCAATCTTTGAGGAGTGGGAGACATTTGTCTAGAGCATACTGGGCAGGGCAGATCTTCCAAATTGGGAAGAATTGTGGGTGGCTCTTCGTCAAGAGGAGATTAGGGGGTTGAGAAAGGTGGGAAGTAGCAGCAAAGGAGTCTGGATCGGGAAGGAAGAGGAGGAGGATGTAGCTCTAGCATCTATGGGAAAGCAAGAGAAGAGGAAGAAGGACCTCTCTAAGGGCAAATGCTTCCACTATGGGGAATTGGGTTATTATGCGAACCAGTGTCCAAGGAAGAAGAACAAGGGAGAGGCGTCTAACTCTAATGCAATGTCAACGAAGGTAGAGAAAGAAGTCGAGGAGGATGACGATTGTGCCATGAGTGCTCATGTACCTCTAGAGGAGGTGGGGAGACATCGAGCTATAGTCAGGAGGACTATAGGCGATGAGGGGCAGGGTCATTGAGTTACCGAACCTCTTGGATTATACCTTGCTACAGGATCCCCAAAGAGGAGTCGTAGGACTAGCGGATGTCGATAGAGATGGATGTGGATGAAGCGGCAGAAAGTGCTACAGTGCAGGAGACCCCGGGCAACACAAGGCTAGCAGGGTGCAATAGTGCGAGAGGCACGAAGAGTGTTGCACCAGTGAAGGATGGCACAAAGAGGTGTGCAACTGTGCGAGATGCAGGGAGTTGTTGCAGCAGTGCAGAGGTCAATAGAGGGAGTACTTGTTAGCGACAGAGGGAGCTTCAACATCGGGAGTGTTTTTAACCTAACAGGGATGTTAGAAGTTGGGTGGATCACTTACTTCTTAGTAATTGAGTTGCAGTGCAGTAGAAGTATGCAGTAGCAGATGCAACATGATGAGAGAGGGATGCAGTGCAGATGCAGTGTTGGGAGGATGGATTAGCAACAACACAGATGTAGAGAGAGCTGTTGTACAGATGCAGCAGTGGCAATGATAGGGCCAAGGGCAACGGTATAGGATGCAACAGTGTAGAGGATGTTGGGTGGGGAGGTCTAGCATTAGCACAGGTACCAGTACCAGATAATTAAAGTGATGTTTAGTGAGGAGTATTACTAGAGCATAGTCCTTGCTAAGAGGGAGTGTCGATTTGGGGTAGCATCAGATGTGCTCTAGCCATGAAAATTGGTGGAGAGTTTAAAGCACATGATATCTCCAAGAGTCAGAAATGGTTTGGATAGATTTTACCCAGTTTGGGTGGTATTAAAATAATTAATATTTTTAATGGAGTTCCTAAGTCTAAACTTAGGAAAAATAAAATATTAATGGGTATTAATATAAAACTGGGTTAGAAGGTTCCAAAAGTCATGGATCAAGCCAAATCTAATCTCAGTCGTTGATTAGAGATTTAATCTCGGCCATTGAAGGAACAACGAGAAAAGTATAAGAGGAGGCTTGAGTGTCAGTTGGAGAATGCACCAGAGTGATCAGTCAATTCAATTTGCAAGAGTGGGGTTGTTAATCATAGTCGAATCAATGATCAACATCAAGGGGTAGTGAGTACTGGACAGAGAGGCAGAGATAGTGCCAAGAGACCAACACAGAGTTAGAGAGCGAGAAGCAGCAGCCAGAGTAGGCCACACAGAGCCTAGTAGAGACAACGCAGAGGCCAGAGGGATTGCATCATCCACATAGAGAGCAGCTGGAGTGATGCAGAAGGTCCCAGAGGCTGCGCAATGCCTCAAAAGGCTGACGCAGAGGCCAGAAGGGCTAGCATAGAGCTTCAAAGTCGCTGAAGAGGGTTTCGTGGGATAGGTTTTCTGAATACCTGTTTTCGAATAGAGAGGTATTGTTGCCAGGTATTTGTCTTTGTTGGGTGAGCCAGTTTGGCACCCAGTTGTACTCAAGGAAATAATGCATAATAATAAACCCTCAGAATAGCTGCACTGGTTTTCCCGCATTGGGTTTTTCCGGGGACATTTGTCCAAAAATAACGGTGTCACTTCTGTGTTTGTTTTCTTTGAGCTGATGATTTGTAGTGTTGTGACTGTATTGTGTTTATTTCGTTATTTATATGTTTTAAATAACTTGTTCGAATTTAACAAGTAGAAGAAATAAACCAAAAGAATCCAGATTAAATTTCTAACAGATAGACTTAGAATTTCAATATTTCTACTGTTGTGGAGGCCCATGGCTCTCAACACACATCCTACATATGCCAATGTAGCCTTCTGGAGGGTTAGAACCCCGTATAGGGAGACCAAACCCAAGATGGAGACCATCTGCAATCTTGCATAAGATCCAACGTGCCCCCTAGCCTTCCTGTATAACATGTCATTAGAGAAATCGAGTAAAATAGCTTACCAAGCATGGACCACAAGTGGGGACTTCATAATGGCTTGCCCTTCCATAATGGGCTTTGGCAAGTGCTAATGTCTCCAAGCTCCAAATGGGGTTAGCCAAGTATCCAATAGGTGGTTTCTACTTCTAAAGGGAATAATAGGTTCAAGGTACATCCTTTAAAAGTGGTGGTATGTGATAGAGAGGTGAATGAAGTAGGGATGAGAAGGGGCAACCCTGGGCCACATGCTGGGGTACAAGGGTAGCTAATTAAAGGGAAGCCCACATTGGAGTATATAATGTATAGGAGGGAGAAATCATGATACATGAGGTGCCTCGACCTTGATTTTTCCACCCTTCTTTATTTTCCTTTTGCCTTTTTATGATTTTTCTTTGATTATCTGCTCGAGGCTCAAGGGGTAAGAGCATAAAGTGTGAGATATAGCAGTGTGTACCCTCTTTTAAGGTAGGGTGTTTCATTTTCCACCTGGGGTTGTGACAATCATGGGTTCCTAAATGATAAAGGAGGCTCATCTAGGGCTTGTAGAAACTAGGGCCATGGCCATGATGATGGGGTAAAGCTCATGTATTGGCTTTTGCCCATGTGCTAAATGTGTTTGTCCCGACCATCTTTTGCATTTTGTGCTACATTTTCGTATTGAATGTGGCCAATTATGCTTTTACGTTTCTTTTTAGTTGCATCAATCTCTGGGGCATCATTCCAGGCCTAACCCAAGGTGTGGGCAAGTGGAAGGGGAAAGCTAACCCTTTGTGGACCTTGTGGAGGAATGTGGACCCAGGTGTTAGAAATGATGAATGGGGTTATAATGAGTGGAAAGGGGGCAATATATGTGGATGAGAGAGCGGGACCACGCAACCAAAATCAGGGTTTCCCGTGAAATACCATCCCTAAAGCCAAATGGTTAGTAAAAGAGATACCATGGAACTAGAATCCAAGATTAATATCCAAATGAGAGCACAGGCCTAACCCATTCTTTCTCCCAATCCCCACATTATTCCATGCCCAAAAGTGTCCATGATAAGCAAACTACAATACTCAATTACCAAATGACAAGGTATACCTTTAGGTTCAGGAGGCCCACCTTCAAACTTACGATCATGGCAGATGGGTGAGGGACCACATGGTTGGCTCTGGTGGTGGAGAAATGGCACAATGAGCTAGTTGGTGGCTGCAAGGGGTTGTTGGCTACCGGTTAAGGACTATCTTGGAAAAAACGAAATCTCCTAGGAACATCACCCACAAAATGGTGGGTAAAAGAGCTCCGATACCATGTTAAATCTGCTTATACTAGACCAGATTTATTTTCTCGCAACAATTAATTATTCCCAACAATTTATTTTATTAACCAAAGAAATTAGGAATTGTTGAAAATTAAAATCACAGGTATTTTAGCATCCATAAATTTATATGTAGTGAAAATTAAATCAGAGAGAGTTCAATCACACTTACAAAAGATAAACACCCACAACAATTCT
Source organism: Pinus taeda (assembly GCA_000404065.3). Classification (NCBI taxonomy): domain Eukaryota; kingdom Viridiplantae; phylum Streptophyta; class Pinopsida; order Pinales; family Pinaceae; genus Pinus; species Pinus taeda. The sequence continues at coordinate 44,715 of APFE030251811.1, forward strand.
GCTTCATTAATTAATCTAGAAAATCAAAGTTTTGATCCACAAAGAATTTACAAAGAAAAATACAGTGACTAGAACTTGAAGCTCGGCCCCACTAGAATAATTAGGCTCAAGGAATTTCGGCCAACTAGAATCTAGCCACTTAAGAAATCGGCCTGGAGAAAATTGACGCACCTATCACCAGAAAATTGACCCTTAAGCCTTGCCCTCGCTCAGCCTCTGCGCACTCACGGATTGGGCCTGGTAAATTAGCCTCCCTAGCAATTGCGCCTCATTCTCCCTTCAACAATTGGGCCTCTCCATTCTCCAACAAATTGGCCTCCTAGAAACACTCTCGAAATTATCCTTGTATTCTCCTTTTTCCTCAGTCTAACTATTTCCTCAGACTAACTAAGCTTCTTGCTCCAGAGAATTCACTCTCCTTGAGAAAATCACTTTCCCAAAAATGTTGTAGCTGCCTTTGTTCTCTATCTATATCTTCACCTCTCCCTTAGACTTTCATTTAGAAGATCTAGGAGATCAATGGTTGAAATTGTTTTTAAGTCACTTTAAGTAATTTATTATTTATCCTTAGAAAATGACTTAATAGTTCACAAATATTAATTGACTTTAATTATTGTACTTTTCCTAAGATAGACTTAGGAAAGAGGACAGAAATACCTAAAGAGGCAATAAATCATCTCCTACATGCCAAGACACCAGGCCTATGCAGAAGACCTTCCGAAGCTATTACAAGTTTCAACAGAAACATCCCTTGTGCTCTGCCATGTTCTTTGTTGAGGTTCTTTTCTGAAATTAGCTTCACTGCCAATATTGTTACTATATACATTGTTGTTGTTGTTGTTAACAAATTCATGTTTGTTTACTGCTACGTAGGTAATGCTATAATTGAATAATTTGTATCTGAAGGCTGAAGTCCATCCATTTTAACCTCTATAGTTGCAGTTGTCTATACCAAGCCAGGAATGTGGCTATTTCATGTCATCTTATCTATGATAAGTGCATATGATATAAATCCATGCAATATTTCGATGTTTTAATGATTTTATTTCATTGATTTTTGGGTAGCAAAAATGGAATGAATTCTTAATTAGAACATCTACTGTGAATAGGCTTTCTTTTAATCAAGCTTCTTGGAACGATAATTGTAAATAACTTTTCTATAACTTTTAATTTCTTCATTTCAAGTACATTTTAAGAAATTCCCCTCTTTAGATTGTGCTTATGGTTGGCATCTGTTTTTCATTTTTCTGTTTGCAGAACAATTGTAGGTGATATAGTAACCGGTTACCTCCCCAGTTTGATTCTGCAAATGTTTCTCTTCATTGTTCCTCCTATAATGATGCTTTTCGCCGCCATGCGAGGTTATATCTCCAATGGTGCCAAGATGAAGAGTGCATGCATCATGATGTTGTACTTCACAATATGGAATGTGTTCTTTGCAACTGTACTGTCAGGATCAGTTATTAGCCAAATCAATACTTTCATTTCTAATCCTAAAGATATTCCTCGGCAGCTTGCAGTTGCAGTTCCTGGCCAGGTGAGAAGTCAAATTCTACCATACTGCTGTGTCAATGCATAATTGTCCATGTGAAGCATTTTTATAGGCTCATAAGGGGTGACAATTGTGAACCCATTTCAGCAAAATAAGCCTCTTCAGATTTCACTGAATAAAGTCATTGTAAAGAAATGAAATTTATACGGATTAGTAGAATTATTTGATTTTAGAATGACTTTAGTTTTCTATATTTTCATGGATGCCTGTTCTGTCTGTTATTGACCAGCAAAACTTTGCATAAAAGATAATCCAAAGTGTCCAGATATCACTAGGGGGTGTGTCATGTCACTTAATCACACTCGTTCTTACTTGCAGGCTGATTCTTGTCAGCTTGAGGGGATATTCCTAAATTTGAGAAAACATGCCTCAAACCTGCAATTTCTTTGCTGTTTGGTTCAGAGCTGTAAATTATTCATCAAGAAACAGTGAATAAAAGATGCAGATTCACCATGCAAATAGTCAATTTGGCTCAAGACTACAAATCTGTAGTATTGTACTATTTCCCTCTATTTCTGCAAGAATACATACAGAACAGCAAAATTTTGTGCCCTGAAAGTGTTAGATTTTAGCTCTATAATCATTTAAACATGATAGATTTTGCAACATAAAGACTATGTCACATGGTTCAGGTTTGAATTTCTTAATATTAGATAACAGCAGACAGCCCAGTATGTCCACAGGACAGCAGACTTTGACAAGCTTCTCTCAGTTTTCTTCTCTCGACCTTGGATGTTAGGAGTAGGAACTGGACAAGAGACTCCTTCCCTGCTTCTTCTTCTCCTTCTCTGCTTCATCGCAGTGCTTTGTTTCAAAGACGAGAGCTTCTAGCTTCTACATTTACATTTTACTTAGATTATAGATCTATTTTCTGCTTTTTAAAAGAAATGTTAAAGGGGACCGTTTGGTCCACTGGCTTGGCATGATGTAATCATTGTAACCGACAGTCCCATTGACCTATTATGGTCATTTGTTGGACATTAATAAAATTATCTTATATTATCTTATAACAATGGTATGTTCTATGCTTAAGAGTGTTGAGGAAAGGGTAATTAGGTTTGGTCTTCATAAAGACATTGTAATTATGATTTTTGTAAACAAGAAAATGAATTTATTATTATGCTTGCTTCATGGGTTTCATCAGCAAGAATTTTAGGATTTATCCTTAAAGGTCAAAGAGTCAAGTTCATGAAGAACCCTTCTTGGGCATGTATCAAATGTATTTGAGTCGTAAACAATGTCAAAAAGCCCTCCAAATAACAAGCACAATCCTCTTCGTCATGTTGGCCTGCAAATCAAATTCAAAGAAGACATGTCGGCTCATATAAGGAGACACATTGGTTCACTTGGTCAAGTTGGCTTATTATGGAGACGAAATTACTATAAATACCCTGCTGATCTTCGCATAAGTACAGGACAGAATCTCGGATCCTCTGAAATCTCGGACAATTACAGTGGCTCAGAAATATCGGATAAGTACAGTGGTACAATATTTTCGGATGAGGGCAGTGGTTCAAAATCTCGGATGAGTACAGTGTTTCTGTGTTTCTCGGATGATCATCATGATCACAGTCTTGGTATACTAGAATAGTCTCGGCATATCTATCATGATAAGGATCTTGGTGCAAGGAACTATTAGTCATACACACTTGACATCACTCTGTAGACATAGTCATAGTCTCGGCATGATTGTGACCTGACTGTTGTACACTCTCGGTATACCAAACACAGTCATTATCTCGGCGTGGTGACAACCATGGTCTTGAACACAATCTTGATGAAGACAAGGTCATAATGAAGATGTCAGTGCAGCTTTCACATGTATATACATACATATCTTAGTATAGAGAACCTCATTAACATGGTGATAATCTCAGTGAGAGTGCAGTAATGATTTAAGTGAAGATGGAGCTATGGTGCAGCAGTAATGATCTCATTATTATGAATATCTTGGTGAAGGTGCATTAATGATGACCTCGGTGAAGCAGCAGTGTTGATGATGATCTTACCAGTGACAAAGAAGATGATTGGTGTCTTGGTCTTGGAGTGGCCTAATAGGTCAAGGGTCATGGTCTTGGTATTCGTCAATTGGAATCTCTATAAGAAGAATTTTTGTGCAGTTTTTCTCTTAAAGAGTGAGAGGTTTTAGCCTTGGCAGAAAGCCAACATCTTGTGTTCTTGTCTCTTTGTTTTTGGTAACTATTTGATGAATATAAGAAGATGCACTCTAATAAGAACAAGTGAAGATTGTGCTAAGAAGAAAAATTTAAAAATACCTCACAAGTAGTTATCATGACTAGAAGAATCTCATTAACTTCATTTGCCCTAGATTCTTCAACAAAGAGCAATTTACTTCAATTTTTCTTATTAGCCCAATATCAATTTCTAGATTAGCAATCACATTAACATTGATAGTAAATGCAGATAGAACATAAACAATAAGCAGAAGACAAGACAAGAGGACACAAAATTTGGCGGATGCCACGGAAAAACCCCAATGTGGGGAAAACCCTTTGATCAAATCTTCTTATTATTCTTTGAAAGTTCAGCAAAGAGAGAGTACAATATACAAAATTCACTTGCCCAAACATTATCAAAACAGTCTAGTCAAATTGCAGTCAACAGGATGCCTTAACGAGAAAGCCAAATCTGGTCAAACCAGTAGAATATCTCCTTCCAATCAGCTCAGTCAAACCCAGTTAACACGACCTTTAGGGACAGTCCAAATCAGTCCAAAACAGTCTGAAAATTCTTGGTCAAAGTTGGTCAATCTTAATTTCTATGCCAAAATATGCAGACTGCCCAAATAGAGAAATTTCCACCAAAAACACAATCAAACAAAGTCAAACACTGCTCGGTCAACATTGGTCAAAGCTGGCTGCAACTCGGTCAACGCAAAGAACAAAAATATCTAGTCAACTCTTTGCACGTGTTGAGAAGAACAGGTCGCCTGAAATTTGTACAACCCAATCAGATGAAGAGAGAGAAAGATGTGTGTTGATGAGTGAACAAATGAGGAAAGTGACTCCTCTATATATACACAACGTTGAGGGTGAAGAGACATGTCTATTGGGCTTCATGAGCCTCCATTAGACTTTTGGCCGACTTTGACAATTTGTCCATAGAAGAAATAAATTCATAATTCCATTTATACTTGTTAGAATGAGATGATCTTTAGATCAATCCTACACCTCTCAGAAAGAGGAATCCAATAAAAATATCATCTCCATCATATGAGCTGTCTAAGGTGGAGTTTGGCCCTAGTTGCCAATTTTAACACTCCCTCGAGAGAGAAAGATGTGTGTTGATGAGTGAACAAATGAGGAAAGTGACTCCTCTATATATACACAACGTTGAGGGTGAAGAGACATGTCTATTGGGCTTCATGAGCCTACATTAGACTTTTGGCCGACCTTGACAATTTGTCCATAGAAGAAATAAATTCATAATTCCATTTATACTTGTTAGAATGAGATGATCTTTAGATCAATCCTACACCTCTCAGAAAGAGGAATCCAATAAAAATATCATCTCCATCATATGAGCTGTCTAAGGTGGAGTTTGGCCCTAGTTGCCAATTTTAACACTCCCTCTCAACTAGGGAGAAATCCACTTGCTAAATCATTTGACAATCTGTACCATCTCTGTCATCCATGCTCTGCTCTACTGAACCATGAAGAAATAATGAAAAGGAAATGATTGAGAGTGTATCATACCACTCTCCACTGACTCGAAGTCAATCTCCATTGATCCCAGATCAATATCAAACATCCTAGCATAGGGAGTACGATAGTACACGATGCGTCCATCGGTAGTACTATGGTCCCTATCCTCATTTCCCTACTCATTGGCTAGATGAAAGGTACTTCCCATGAGTTTCGGATTGCATGGGTAGGATGTATCGATAGGAGAAGATGAGCCATTTATCCTGCTCATATGCCATAGGCGTAGGTGAACCACTCATCTTATGCACATATCAACCATCATGGTGTATCACAGGAGAAGGTGAACCACTCGCCCTGTACACAGCACACCGCTAGGGGAAGGTGAACCACTCACCCTATGGTCTCTCATGGCTCCAAGAAGTACCCCCAAGTCCCCCAAAGCTCCCAGAGCTCAATATCCAATTCAAACAAGACCCTCATAAGAGGGTCTCTCCAAGACTCCAACTCGTTCACGGAAGGTGAAGAGTTTGACCTTCCCCAGGGGCTTCGTAAGAATATATGCTACCTGATCATTAGTCCTAGTGTGATGGAACCTTATTGCTCCCTGTTGTACCATATCTCGAATGAAGTGTTACTTGATATCAATATGCTAGGAGCAATCATGTAACACAGGATTCTCAGAAAGACGAATCCTACTTTGGTTGTCGCAGTAGATCACGATGGTATTTGACACATGCCCAAATAGCTCACTAAAGAGCTTCCTCAACCAAACAAATTTATAGGAGGCCATACTAGCAGCAATATATTCGGCCTCAACTGTGCTCAAAGTAACTGATTTTTGCTTCCTGCTCATCCAGGATATCGAAGCAAAACCTAGCGAGAAGCAACATTTAGATGTGCTCTTACGATCCACCACACTTCCAGCCCAGTTAGCATCAGAATAACCATGGAGCCTCAAATTCCCGACAGTGTATCTTAGTCCATAGGTGCCTGTGCCCCTGAGATATCTCAAGAGATTCTTGGCAACAATCCAATGTATGTGATGAGGCTCAATCATGAATTGACTCCATGTATTCACGAAAAAGCATATGTCTGGACGGGAGTTCAACAAGAACATCAAGGCCCCCACGAGTTGACGATACTTAGAAGGATTTCCTTAATCGGGCCCAGCAACACTTCCGCATAACTTCTTGAAGTTAAATTCCATCGGAGTAGTCACGAACTTGTAATTCACCATCCCAAATATTTCAAGTAGCTTCATGATGTATTTTCCTTGGGAAAGGAAAAGCTCACTTGGCTTTTGCCAGACTTCCAAGCCTAGGAAGTAGTGCATCAATCCTAGGTCCTTCATCTTGAATTCGGAAGCCAACTTCCTCTTGCATTGATAAATAAGAGGGTTTGCACCTATTAGAAAGAGATCGTCCACATAAAGTACCAAGATGAGAGGTCTATCATTTTCAATGTAAAGTAAAGGTTCAGATTAACTTCACTTCTTGTAAAACCCATCTTCATCAGATAACTGTCAATCCTCTCATACCAAGCCCAGGGAGCTTGCTTCAACCCATAGAGGGTTTTCTTCAACCTGCATACATGTGACTTTTGATCTAGAACTTCGAACCCCTCAGGTTGTTCTACAGAGACTTCCTCCTTAAGTGAATCATGCAAGAAGGCGTCTTGACATCCATTTGATGTAAATTCCATCCTTGAGAGGCAACAAGGGCAATGATTGAACGAATGGTGGTATATCGGGCAATGGTGCAAATATCTCATCATAGTCAACACCTTCCATTTGAGAGAAGCCTCAAGCAACAAACCTGGCCTTGAACTTCTTAGCACTTCCATCAGCTCCATGCTTGATCTTGTAAAGCCATTTCGAGGTGAGAACAAATTTGTCCTTGGGTCTAGGGACCACATCTCAGACATCATTCTTCATAATTGACTCATACTCTTCGTTCATAGTATCCTTCCAACCTTGGTGCTTCACAACTTCTTCATATGTGCAAGGCTCAATTTGAACAATGGTGCTCATGGCACTAGGTACTTGGTACCTCTTCGGCTTCTTACTTTCACGAAATGTCCCCCTTGGTGCAATATGCCTCTCAACATTTTTTGAGGGTATCCCTAAGCCATCAAGGTCTCCTTTTTGAGGAGGGCTCATGGGAAGGTGGATCAGTGGGATCCATCAGTTATTTAACACTGGGCATCAGCTCATCCTGCGGTTCTCCCTACTTTCCTGTATCTGATTCTTTGTCCTTCCTTGGAATATATGAAAGTTCCTAATCTTCCCAAGGGCAACATCTTCATTGAAGATGACATCATGACTTATCTCCACTTCTTTTTGACCAGGCACATAGATGCTATATGCCTTCGAAGTTTCACTGTGGCCCACAAATGTTCCTTTCTTCCCAGATGCATACAATTTGCTTCTCTTTTATTTCGGCACATGAAAATACACAGGGCTACCAAAAATTATAAAATGAGAAACATCAGTTTTCTTACCGATGAAAACTTCTTCGGGAGTTTTGGAGTCCAATGCTTGATGTGGGCATCTATTTTGAACATACACAACAATGTTAGCAACTTCTCCCCATAGGAACTTCAGAAAGCCTTAATCATGAAGCATGGCACGAGTGGCTTCTATAATAGAACTATTCTTCCTTTTAGCAACACCATTTTGATCAAGAGTATATGCGGTAGTAGTCTCCCTCTTAATGCCAACTTCTTTACAATAGTCATTGAACTCATTTGATTCATATTTGGTTCCATTATCGTTCCTCAATATTTTGATCTTCTTCCCTATTTTCAACCAAGGCTTTGAAGAGTGGAACCATGTGAACACTTCATCCTTCTTCTTCAAGAAATAAATCCAAGTTTTGTGAGAGAAGTCATCCACAAAGATAGCATAATATAAATATCCTCCCAAACATGTCACATACAACATACCAGATAGATTAGAATGAACCAATTGCAAAATGTCGGTGGTCTTGCTATCACTTGAGGGGGAATAGTCCCCTTGTATGTTTTCCTTCGACACGTCCCTGACAAACACCTTTATGTTCTACTTTAAATTCGGGCATACCTGTCACTGTCTTCCTTGCATTGAGTAGAGCCTTATAATGTAGATGAGCAAACCTCCAGTGCCATAATTCGGATTGAAGAGATGTGTCACCAGACATAGCTCCCAATGGACTTCCTCCAACTTGATATAGGCTATCAACCCTAAATCCAAGAGTAAATGCCTCTTTGAAATTTCTTTTCCAAACACATACTTTTCCATTAATGAATGCCACCTTGAATCCTTTGTCCTCCATTGGCTAGATAAATACCAGGTTCTTCTTCAGATCATGTACATATAGTAATTCTTATAGATGAATGACGTTACCTTGATTCAATTGAAGAGTAACATTCCCAACTCCTTTCATGGGATAGGTGGCATTGTCTCCAAGAATGATTTCCGAATTTGTATCATTTTCTATCAGATTTGAAAGAGCCTCCTTGTAACCAGTGAAGTGCCTTGAGATACCACTATCAATCAACCAATTTCCCAAGGTATCCGAAGGAGAGGAAGTAGAGAGGGAAAACATAAGATAAATTTCTTTTTGCTTTTTATCTACAACATTAGATTCATCATACCTGGAGTTTCTTGATTTTTGGGAGGTCAATCATTTCCAAGTTGAGTAGCGAAAGCATTCCTTTTTCCTTTGTTGTTGAACCTGCCATTCCTTTGATTGTTGTTGCCCCTGAAATTGTTGCGGTTGTTGTTGTCATCGTCCCGAGGTGTATCCCTTCTATTAGGACACTCCCTAGCATAGTGGCCAAACCTATTATAAATGAAGCATCTACGCTTTTTTCCATCTTTGGATCCCGGTCTTGCTTGACATTGCTTCTTTGAACCTTGTTAATTTTAGGTAACAATGTTATGTTCTATGCTTTAGAGCAGTTTTACTTCAATTTCTTTATTACACCCAATATCAATATCTAGTTTAGCAATCACATCAACATGATAGTAAAATGTAGATAGAACATAAACATAAATAGTAGAAGAGAAGCCAAGACAAGAGGACACAAGATGTGGCACCAGCCAGGGACAAACCCCAATTTGGGGAAACCCTTGATCAATCCTTCTTATATTCTTCAATAGTGCAACGGAGAGAGATATAGTACAATTTAAAAATCTGATCTTTTGTAACCTCAGTAAAAAGCCCTAACTAGAAAAGTCAATGTTGGTCAACAGGGCAGATTCCTTTCTCAATTCAGCTCGGTCAAACCTAGTCAACTTTGGCCTCCAACAACAAGTGTAATCAGCCCAAAATAGTTTGAAAAAGTCATATTCCCTTAACCTAACCCTTAAATCCTCACCTCCTCCTCCTAGAAAGCTTTGTACCTTGCTTAAAGAGTAGGCACGTAACATTCTTAACCTCCTTCTAGGAAAACGATCATTAAAGTCATTTCACACCCATTAGTTGATTCATCCTCCACAAGTGACTTTCCATACACTGGGTCTCCTACCATCGGTGAAAGTCCATAAAGAGTAAGGGAGCCTTAGCCAAGGTGACAATGGGCTATTTCTCCATTGTTGCCCTTAGCCTAGTAGTAACCCTTCAAGGATCCGCTTTTAGGACCCCTACTAATTTGAGCGATAACATTTTGGAGCTGTTGCCGGGGAGGAAGAAAGTCTATTGCCCTAGTGAATCATTGAGGAATTGATCCATTGATGACATCTACAAGTATTCCTCTAGTGACTCCACTCATTGTCGAAACCTTTAGTTTACTTCAAGGTGACAACATTCCTCCTTTAACTATGGTTGCTGCAAAAAGGGGAGAATGAACTCAATCACCTATTGGAACCGCCCTTTCCTTGAATTTGAGAAGTTAGTGATCCATCCCCTAAGATCCCATCTAGTTCTAACACTGATCCAAAATAAGATCAACCCAAGATGACCAAAAGTGAAAGACACTTGGTTAGTGCCTTCTCCCCTTTGAAATTGAGTGATGATCCCAAACTGTTTCCTAAGAAATATAATCGATGGTTACCAAAGATCAAAGGAGATGCTACTTGGACTGCCCATGGATTTATTGAAGAACTTTATTGGCAAATGTCCCCTAGAATGATCTTCGATTAAGATAGGCTCATGATGCTTTTTGCTTTATCGCTTGAAGGACAAGCAAGAGAATGGTACCTTAGCCTTCCCCCAGCATACATAAAAGACTCTGATGACTTTGAAGACCTATTCATGAAGAGGTGGTCATGCAATGCCCAAGGAACCTTTAACATTGAAAAATTCTATCAAATAACCAAGGGAAGGGAAGACGTACAAGAATTCATTCAAAAATTTGATAGGGTAGTCAAGGATATACTTGATCATTTGAAACCATTTGAAGATAATATCCTTGATAAATTCATAAAGTTGTAGGTGGCCACTTAACTTATGTATTAAGGGACAAGACACCTTCCACATTGGCTGAAGCCAAAGAGATAGCAATGGAATTTGAAGAAAAGCTACGAATCTCTAAGGTAGATGTCATTCACCACCTTAGAGCTACAACTGAGATCTGGAAGGAGAAGTTCAAAGATCAACATGAAGAAACCCTCCTTGCCATCTTCAAGAAAATGGAGAAATTCACCGAAGAAGCCAATGCACATGACAGGGTTATCATGGATAAAATCACTGCCTTGGAAAGGGTCCAAAAATCTAGTTATATTCCAAAAGGAAAACCCTTTCCCAAAAGGCAAGGTGAAGAAGATAGGACAAGCTCGTCTCAATTCCAAAACACTTTGGCTCCAACTAACATTGTTGAGCTAGACCCATCTTCTGAGGAAGAGTGAAGTGAAGAGGGAGAGAGTGAGGGTGAAGAAGTTGATGAGCAAGCTAACCTTGTCGAATATGACATCTTCAACATTTTGCTTGGAGGGTCATATACACACCCTCCCATTTGTGAGGTCACCCTTAAGGACGATAAGAGGAACCCATTCTTAACTCTAATAGCAAGGGAAGGTTCAAAAGGATCCAATATTCATGAAACGAAAATATCAAAGACTCTACAACCTCCAAGGAACCATCTAAAGAAGAGTCATTACCCGAGCAAGCTCCTCTCAAGGAGTCTCTCCCTGAAATTCCTCCCAAGAAGGATCCCCCAACCAAAGGCAATTCAAAAAAGGATCCTCCTAGGAAGGAAAACAACAAGAAGAATGAGAAGGGAAAAGTGGCTAAGCTTGACATTGACATAGGGGTTGTCATAGGAAAAATAACCATACTCATTCCTTTGAAAGAGATTGCAAAACTTCCGAGCAACAACAAAAAATTAAGAAGTCCCTAGGTATTCAGGAAGAAGAATTATTTGAAGCCTTTCAAAACATTCATATTCCTAACCAAAACCTTAGGTGTGAACCATTTATGCTCACTTTGGCTATCAATGACCTCTTCTTACACAATTGTATGTTAGACTCAAGGGCTTCTGCAAATATTATGCCCTTAAAAGTAATTAAGCAACTGGGTCTCAATGTCACGCGGTCGTATAAGGTATGTGGATTTAACTCCAAGCTTGTAGAGGTGGAAGGTCTCATAAAGGACCTTAAGGTTTCTCATGGATGCCGTTGTCATTGGTATTCTTGATGCGTGGGGAATGCTATTATCTAGGAAATGGGGGGCTACGGTTGGGGGTCATATTCAAATCGACTTATCATATGCTACCATCCCACAATCTGATGGAACCCCTTTTATCCTTTATAGGGAACCCACCTACCTATCTCATGTGATTAAGTTTGGACCATATTACGAAACACATGAAATTGAGAAGCCTTCTCCTCTTCTCTTGGCTCAAGAAGTTTGTATTCTCAAAAGAACAATTTCTAAAACAAGGAGAAAGTGGAAGCCTAAAAAGGAGTATAAGGTCGGGGACATGGTCTTATTTGATAGAGACCCAATGCCTGTCAAGATTTGTGGAAAAGTTGGGGAGGACTATTATTACCTTGCTAAACTCAATGACAAACTTTGGCCTGAGTCTGTCAAATTAAGTTGTATCAACCCTTTCGTTAAGATTTGATATTGTATCATATGAATGGGAGAGTAGGATGCATTACATGTTGATTTTGCAGCAAAGCTAACATCATATGATATTTCTCATGATAGATTAACTGCATTTAAATTAAAATTTGCATATTTTATTTTTTCTGTTGATTTTACAACTTAAGACACCATGAAAAACATGTTGACCCGTGGGTTTAGTTGTTGATATGTGCAGGTAACATGTCTACAGTGACCAAGAGATTGTTGTGGTTCTCATGACCTCCCTTTCGAGTAGCTTCGTTCACTTCTTCGAGAGGTCACGTCTCAATTGGAGCTATATGTTACCCACCATTTTGTGGGTGATATCCCTAGGATATATTTTTCTCCAAGATGGTCCTCAACTGATAGCCAGCAACCCCGTACAACCACCAACTAGCTCGTTGTGCCGTTTCTCCACCACCTGAGCCAGCCATGTGGTCCCTCACCCATCTGCCATGATCGTATGTTTGAAGGTGGGCCCCTCGAACCTAAAGGTATGCCTTGTTATTTGGTAATTGAGTTTTGTAGTTTTCTTATCATGAACACTTATGGGCATGGATTAATGGGGGGATTCGGCAGAAAGAATGGGCTAGGTCTATGCTCTTGTCCCCTAGACTTCTTTTTTGATATTAAATTTGGATTCTAGTCCCATGGGATCTTTTTGAATGACCATTTGACTTTAGGGATGGTACTTCATGTTGAAAATAGCAACAAGAAATGCTAAAAATAGAAATACTATAAATAGTATTGCTATAAAGAGCATTTCAAGTACTACTGTTGGAAATAGCAACAAGGAATGATAAAATAGAAATGTTAAAAATAGCATTGCTATAAATAGCATTTCGGAATAGATTCCAATTTTAATTAGTCCATGAATTAAAATTTGAATTTGGTCTCACTAGCTGTTTGAAAAATAATTAATTAATTCATTTTAAGTTAATTAGTTGGAGAAAATCAAACATGAAGTCTTTGTGAAGACGCGCAACAGTTATCCCTTTGATTGAGGAAGTTATCCCTTAATTAAGGAGATAATGATGAGTTGTATTTGAGTTGTGTTGACCACTATATGTTAACGACCCATAACAATACACCCCCTTTTTTGCAAAAAGGATAGCGCCTGATTGATGTATTTTTGCCATCCAACTATCATCGTCAGTCTGAGCATTATGTTATAATGTAAACCCATTCTGCATGTGTATAATGTAATGTAAAAATTTCTCATTTCCCACCCCGGTTTTCAGTTTCACCTTATTTCTCCAAAATAGTTAAATGCCTTTCCCATATCCATACATTCAACAACTAGAAAATAAATTTCGCTGAAAACACAAATTTTGGAAATATTACAGAATGCTGGAAAATGCAGAAATAAATATCAGCACATACAACAGCCATTCAACACATTTAAACACAATGATTTTTTGTCAAGGTGACCCTGGAAAAACCCCTTACAACTCTTGGGGAAAACCAGTTCGAAAGCTCCTTATTTCTGGAAAATGCTTTTTACAATGAGAAATATTCAGCAAAAAAAATCAGCAAGCAAACTTTTACAACTTATCTCGTTTTCCGTGCCTCACAGCCAACTGGAAAAATTTGCAAACAGTAAAATAGAACAGCAATAAATGCTATACGACCTCCTCGATTTTTGTGCCCAAATTTCAACCTTAAATGCTACTGTACGGACTGCCTAGAAAAACATGCAAGCTGCCATAAATGTTGTTGTACGGTTTTCCTCAATTTCTGTGCAGAAAAACAATAGTACAACTGTACGAATTTGCCTAGAAATGTGTGCCAAGGTACAACCACTTGCTGTATGGATTTCTGCTCCTTGATTTCTATGCACTTGCTGTATGGTCTCTCTAGAAAATCGTGCCCAATATCTGCCTTTCACTGTGTGCTAACTCAGCTGTACGGACTTGCTGAAATGTTGCCTTGGAATATGTGCCAAGCTGCTGCCTCCTTCTCCTCTTTGTCCATAAATCTCCCTTGCTCTCTTGCTCTCCTTCTCTCAATCTGCTCATGAAAGAATGAATGACATTTTCCTCCTTTCCCTCCTTTAATCCAACCCTAAGTGACTTTTGGGGAATCCCTAAATCCAATGGTTGAAATAGATTGAGATCTAGGGTTGAGATTAAATGCTCATTTAAATCTCACTTTCTATTTTTTAATTCACCCCACTTTAATAAAGACCCATTTAGTCATTTATGTCCAAAGTCACTTTTCCTTTCTAATTTTATATTGACTTTATTAAAGTCACTTTAAAATTAGACTTTAGTAACTTTATCACTTAAAGTCACTTTTAAATTAGATTTGACTTTATAAAATTATAACGTCACTTTAGAAGAAAAATTAAATTCTTTTCGACACTTTTCCCTAGGCCAAAGATCAAAGCCTTAGGGAACCCCCTGTCCTCCGTACCAAATTTCGACATGTAAATAATTTGAGCAGATATGTGTCGTGTATGTAATCACCTATGTAAACCTATTTGTCTGGTGACGATCTACATTCTGGGAGGTTTTTTGTCTCACCGATCCATTTTTGAATGGTCGACAGAGTTTTCCTTCAGCCTTACCCCAAAGCTAGAATGAATTTTGTCGCTGGGATCTTAGGCAAGTCCTAGTTTTATAGATCGAGTCTATGCAAAAATGATTTGGGAATAATCCTAACTATTTGGTTAATTTATTTTATTACAAATTGCTTAATCTGCTGGATTATATTTGTGTCGCAAAGATGGGTAGTCTGTGAGGGACTATTTCATATGGGTTTTTCCCTTTGTGATGTAGAAGGTATGAAAATGATGATGTAAAGTGCCTTGAAGGTTGGAAAAATAATTTATCCTCTCATAGGTTAATTAATTGAATTTTCTGGCCAAAAATTAATTAAAATCCTAAGCCAGAAATTTAATTAATTATAGGTCCTAGGTAAATTTAAATTTTTCAAAGGCAAAATTCGTGAGTCTTTAAAATCCAACTTTTAAAAGGTTCCAGGACCGAGGTAAATTAATTATTTTGCTAAATTTTAAGCCGTTGGTCCATGGGGTTTAAGTCAAAGTCAAATTTTTGAGGAAATTAACTCAAAATTTTTATTTTTGAGTTAATTAAAATGCATTTAATTGAAAAATTCGAATTTCCTCAAGAATTTAAAATTTCGATGGATGAGATTAAAAGAAATTTTTATCATCATCAACGGTCGAGATTACTTTGACGACGATCACCCGAATTAGCCATTGGAGGATTTATCTTTAAATAGAAGGTCATTTCTCAATCAGTTGATCCGATCTCTTAATTGTGCACTAAGCTCTCAAGCTCTCTTGTATACTTTTTTGAATTAATGCAAAAGTCTTTGGGGTTCTAACGTGCTGTAGTGTTCATCTTAATGAATTAATGGTAACATTGTTTTAATTTTTGCTTAATATTATGTGAAAACTATCAATCAATAAATCTCTTAGAATAATTTGAATATAGGTATTTTATTCAGTTTGTTGGATCTAGGGTAACATTTTAAATTTTGATTGAAGTAGCAGGTATCTCTATTTCTTCAGAATTTTATTGTTGTTCTATTTCTCTACTTGATTTGATGGTTGATTTAGTGTTTGCAGAAGATCTCTCAGGTTCTCATTGAGCGTTTAGGGATAATTCTTGGTTGGACCAGCCAACTCTCAACACATATTTTCTGAAGAGCCTACTTCATATAAGCCTCAGGATAATAATAATTTTTTTTTTTTTTTTTTTTTTTCAAAATCTTTTAAATATTTTGTGGAAATTTTGATAGATTTGGCTACTAAGAGCCTTAAATTATCAGATTTGGGAGCGAAGTTGGACTCATACTCCTCAAATCTGATAGATTTATAAATTATTTGTATAGATTTGTAAATTATTTCTATAGATCTATTATTTACTTGTGTAGATTTGAAATTTTGTAACATAATTTTGAATCTTAACACTTGGGTTTTTTGGGATTTTCTCTATTTTTGTACATATTGGGTATTGGATTTTTCTCTTTTTATTTGTGCAAGAATAAATATGAGAAATCAGCCAAGAAAATTTTCAGATCTGAGCTAGATCTAGACCTTGGAGGGCAAGATCTGGGCTCAAAGATTGTGTGCAGGAATAGATTTGAGAAATCAGCCAAGAAAATCTTTAGATTTGAGCTAGATCTAGACTTTAGAGGGCAAGGTCTAGTCTCAAAGATGGTTTGCAGGAATAGGTGTGAGAAATCAGCCAAGTATATCTTCAGATCTGAGATTTTTCTAGCAGATCTGGGGGTTTTGAGACAGATCTAAGCCCTGGAGAGCAATATCTTATCCCAAATCTTTTTACAAGGCCAACCATTAAAGCTTTTGCAATAAATCTGAAGATTTGAAGCAAAATAATTTTTTCAGAGCAAGGGTTTCAAGTTTTGAGGCCCCTAAGCCCGATCTGCCTTCTCTTAGCCCAAGTGCTAGCTCTCATTGGCACTAGATTCCCCTTGCTCCATTTTTTATCTGAATATTTAATTTTTTGAAGCTAATCATTGGTGGGTCTTTGCAGAAAATTTGTGTTTCAGGTATTGAAATTTTTTGGCAACTTGGGCAAGTGATCTTCAAGGTCTAGGGCCTAAGGGTTTGATCTCTAAACCATCTTTTTCGTTACTGTTTGCTACAACAGTCATATACTTTTTTAGTAGTGGTGAAAAACACATTTAAGTGATTTGAAATTAATTAAAAAAATTGCTAAATACATTAATAAGTTATTTATGGTTGATGTGTATCAAAAATTTGGCCTAGATATATAGTTTGGGTGACTGTTATCTTTGAATAATTCTATTTCTGAATTTTGAAATATAACAATGGCAAAATTTCATGTGGGTTAGCCTAAAATCAGTTCCTAAGTTGTCTAATACATTAAGGAATTAATTTCTTGAGTTGGACATTCACCATTAGGCTTATTCCATGTTTTAATTGTTGGCTGTAATAAGTATATCATATCTGGTATATTTCTGGAAATCACATCATAACAAGCTGAAATTTTTTGATATATCATGTGGACAAGTTTGGAAAAATTTCAGTAAATTTTTGGCATAAAGATATCATTGATAGCTTATTATTTTCATTGTCATATTGCTACTGTCATAAAGTTTTCTTACTACTGTTCTAAAAATTAATTTATGAAAATTAAGTACTCTGTCATGGAATTGTGATAAAATGCATATCCTTTGTTTCATAAACTGAGTATTTTTTGAGTATCTGTTGATATTAATTGCAAAGAACTTTTTGCTTTCTTTGAGCTATAACTGTATCAGAAAGATTTGAAATAAGTTTGTGGTTTAATTGTAATATTTTTAGGGCTTTATTTTTAAGTCTTCATCCAATAAAGTGAGCATTTTATTTTGGTGATTAAGGGATTTTGCGACATAAGCACTTCCCATTCTCGAGTCTAACTTCATCTCATCTTTTGTGCATTTGCATAGATAAAATTTACTTCCAAGCATCAACTTTGATCCGAACTTAAACATGAACGCAACAAATTACAGAGATAACCATAAACACAGATATGCAGCAGAAATAATATTTCATTTCATTAATGTAAAATACTGAAATATGCTTACGAATAGTAATGGAAATAAACCAGCTAGGGCGATGGTAGCTTATCTTTGAGAAGAGATGTGGTGGCTACATGCCTCTGAACTGTGTTACAATGAGGCTCGAAGGCCTATTTATTGTTGAGAAACAATGCAAAACCCTTAACATTCCAAAACCTAACCCTGGAAGATGAAACACCAAACTGTGGGCCCCATTTGGGTAAATTGGTAAATCAACTTTCCGGGGTCGTAATTTTGGCATACGATCTCCGTTTGATGCGTACAATAGCTCATTAGAAAGATTTATCCGAGCACTACCACTTTGGGAAGGGCAACATGGTCCATGGACACATTTTGCCCCTAGATTTCCCAAAACAAATGTCGTTTAGGGCCTCAAAATGGCTCCGGAAGTTCAGGACCCGAAAAACTGCTAAAAATAGTAAGTTGTACTACAATTAAGGAAAGTGAAAATGCTGAGAGAAACAATGGTGGGGGTCCAGGTGGACATGGCAGGTGGTCACCAAGATCCACCTGGATCATTCCTCCTCCCTTAGGAAGCAATGGTCCCCATTGCGTTGAGTTCCTCCATGAGATGAGGAAACTTTTGCTGAACTTGGTCCTTGGTGAGCCAATTGCCCTGGTGAAGGAGTTGGCCTGCTTTGACAACTCGATATAGTTGGATATTTTGTTGGCGATTGTTCTTGATGTGTGTGTCCATGATCTGATCAGTTGCAACTTGTTCTATGCAATCTGGATTTAATTCTACGGGTGTGCGCTGTTCTGCAATGTCGGATGTGTCTAGCAATGGTGGAAAGTATGGCCGAAGGCGATCCACATTGAACACTGAGTGCAGGCCAAGGAATGGGGGAATGTTGAGCTCAATTGCATTGTCTCCCACAGGCTTAGTAATGGTGTAAGGACCATATCGGAGTGGTATCAGTTTCCGATAGGCTCCAGCAAGGCGTTCCTTTTGCAAATGCAACTAGTCTTTGTCGCCCACCTGAAACTTGTGTGGCACCCGATGTTGATTATGTCGCTGCTTGTACTTGGCATTTGATTTCTCCAGAATGTCATGGACTTGTTGGCGAATATGTTGTGTGTGCTCAATGAAGCTGGTTGCCTTGTCTATTTCGGACTAGACATGAGCTAAATCTATGTGAGTAGCTGCAAGTGGCATGGCCACATCAATGGGGCATAGTGGCTGGAATTCCAAGTGTACCTGAAAAGTGCTGTGGCCAGTCGAGCTGTGAAGAGCAACTAGACTTTGTCGCCCACTTGAAACTTGTGTGGCACCCGATGTTGATCATGTCGCTGCTTGTACTTGGCATTTGATTTCTCCAGAATGTCATGGACCTGTTGGCGAATATGTTGGGTGTGCTCAATGAAGTTGGTTGCCTTGTCTGTTTCGGACTAGACATGAGCCAAATCTATGTGAGTAGCTGCAAGTGGCATGGCCACATCAATAGGGCATAGTGGCTGGAATCCCAAGCGCACCTGAAAAGTGCTGTGGCCAGTCGATCTGTGAAGAGCTCGGTTGTAGCTGTGCTGAACATAAGGGAGGCTCTCGTCCCATGTGCGTGGATGCTTTGAGTTGTACATGTGCAGAATGTGCAAAATCATCCTATTGACAACCTCTGTTTGGCCATTAGTTTGAGGATGGAAGGATGTGGACTTAGTGAGTTTGGTGTCCACCGTTAACTAGAGATTGGACCGAAATGTACTGAGGAATCGATTGTCCCAATCTGAGATGATAGATTGTGAGATCCCAAAGTGCACCCACACTTGTTCAAAGAAGAGTTTAGCAGTGGTTTCTGCTGTGATATTCTTCTTGCACGCTGCCATAATGGCCATCTTCGAGAACCTGTCAATGACCACAAAAACAATCATTTCCATGGTTAGTGGAAGGAAGGCCTGACATCTAATCCAGGGAGATGGATTCCCAAGGTCGACTAGGGGTAGGCAGCGGGGCATAGAGGCCTTGCTTCTTGATGGTTGGTTTGGCAATGGCATAGGCAGTACATGATCTGATGTACTTCCCAACATCCCGTCGAAGATTCGGCCAATAAGAATACTTTTGTAGTACTGCCACTGTTTTCTCGATCCCGAAATGCCCAATAGCCTGACTGTAGTGTGCTTCCCAAATCATCTTGGCACGCTCGCTTGAAGGAACACAAAGGTGACTCAGGTGGCATAACAGGGCATCCTGGAGGTGAAAATCTGGAACATGCCGACCCTCCAAGAGTGTCTGGTATGTGTGGCCGAATTCTGGGTCGCTTTTGTAGAGAAGTGGCCAATCAGAAGTCTCGTGCCCACAAGAGTTGAGCACGATGGTTAATGCCATGATCGGTGGTCGACTGAGGCAATCCGCAACATTATTGGTGCTGCCCTTCTTATACTTGATATTCAAGTGGAATTGTTGCAGGTATGTAGACCACTTCTGACGGCGATCATTCTGCAATTTCCCTTGGGTCTGTGTGAACTGCAGGGATCAGTGGTCTATGTGGATGACCGTTTCCTTCCCCAAAATGTAATGCTTCCATTGTCGGCAGACCTGCACAATGGAATACATCTCTTTATCATAAGTGGGATACTTTCGCACTGTGTCTTATAGTTTGAATCTTTGGTCGGAGAATCCACAGTAAGATGATTTTTACACCAACGTTTCGAATCCCAAATGGGATCCATCATCAGGGCAAAGAGAAAGATGATAAAGATGATAGAAGGAGAGCCAGAAGGAGGATATAAATACTCAAGAGGGAAAGAATAATGAAGGAGCAGCACAGGTCGGCCAGGAAGATTAAAAATTAAAAACATTAATTTTAAAAACATTAATTTTTACTTAATTTTTATTTTTATAAATATCATTTAAATTAAGAACTGAAAAAACATAATCTTTTAATTAACCTAACAATTATATTAATATCTAAAAACTTAATATATATATATTTTAATATTAAAACCATAAACCTAATATCTATCTAATCTAACAATAAATTTCTATAACGCTTAATTTTTAAGGTTAATCTCATACAAACAAAAGTATAAAACTGAAATTATTAATATAAAAACCATAAAACTTAATATAAAATAGAATTAATCCAATAATATAGAAAATATATTTAATTAATATATATAGTAAATAATAATATATTAATATTAAGTACGCTAGATTTTTAATTATAGCCTATCATCGGTAAGTATAATGAATAAACTATTAATATCAATAAGACAAATGTATATAATAGAATTAAATTAAAATAATAAATTATATTATTATAAATATTCAGTATCTAAATAACAATACTATTTTTAACCTAAGGACTAAATAACTATGTTAATAAAACTAAAACTATATATAAAACTTAATACTATATAACCTAAACCTAGATTTTATTACGAGAATGCTTCAAATTATTAAAAACCATAAAACCTTAATATATATAATAGAATTAATCATAAAGTTAGTAAATTAATATAATAACTTGATAAATACATATAAATAAGAATAATAATAATAATAATATTAATATATAAATAATATTAATACCTAGAAATTATTATTATACCTATCAATAATACAAATGAATATATGTGTCTTATAGTGTTTCACTGTGATATGCCACTGGATGCCCATGTTGAGTAAGGACTGCTCTAATAGCATAGTCAGAGGCATCTATCTCGACCTCAAATGGTTGTTGTAAGTCTGGTAACGCGAGCACTGGTGCTGTGCAGAGGCGATCTTTCAACTCTATGAATGCCTTCTGTTGAGATTCAGACCAAAAAATTTTTTTTTTCGCTCCTCCCTTGGTGACTCGACTCAAGGGCCAAGTGATATGAGAAAACCCCAACACGAACCTGCGGTAGAAGTTGGCAAGACCTAGAAAGCTGCGGAGCTCTGTCGGAGTGGTTGGAGATGGCCAATCCCGAATGACTTGGATCTTGGTTGGATTCACATGCACCCCCTGCTCATCAATAATGTATCCTAGATACTGAACCTGGGTCATGCCAAAAGTGCATTTCTCCAAATTGGCACATAGCTTGTGTTGCTGCAGTGTTTGGAGAACCTGTCAAATGTGGTGGAGGTGCTCTTCCCAACTCTGGCTGAAGATCAGAATGTCATCCAAGTGTACCATTACAAATGAGTTGGTGAATGGCCGCAAGATGTCATCCATTAGCCTCATGAAGGTTGCAGGAGCATTCGTTAATCCGAAAAGCATAACCAACCATTCGAAAAGGCCCTCCTTGGCTTTGAAGGCAGTCTTCCACACATCAGAGGGTTCGATTAGTACCTGGTGATATCCTAACTTCAGATCGATCTTGCTGAAATATTTCGCCCCCTTTAGTTGGTCCAGGAGGTCGTCAATACGCGGGATTGGGTACCTATTACGGACAGTGATCTTGTTTAGCACCCGATAGTCAATACAGAGTTTCCAAGTCCCATCCTTCTTCTATACCAACACGATTAGGCTCAAAAATACTGTGCAGGTTAGCCATAAGAGCAAAATTTACTGTAGACTGTTGTTCGCTCTTATGTCTAGAAGTTCTACCTTCAAGGAGCTCATTATCCCAGAGATCACCAATGGTTTTAGCCCACCATTTAAGCCGGAGAGTAGACGAACCAATATTAGGAGGAGATGGAGAAGGCTTAGGAACAATAGGAGCAGCAAGAGGAAGGTTATTTTCTGGAGGAAGCTCAGGTAGTGCATCATCAAATACTGATGCTGCATCATCCCTCCCATTAGGTGGACCTACCGGAAGAAGAACATTGTGAGGCTGATCCTCAAAACACTGCTCAAAAGGAGGACACTGAAAGAATCCTCTGTTTTCATCAAATACTACATCATGACTGAAGCTAAGATGACTAGTGGCTATATCTATCAACCTATAGGCCTTGTGATGATCACTGTACCTTGTCATCCTGAGTTTCTGGCTTTTGGAATCTAACTTAGAGCGCTTAGTAGCTGGAATCCAAACATATGCAACTGAGCTAAATACTTTGAGGTGACTGATCCTAGGCTTACGGCTAGACCAAACCTCTTAGGGAGTCTTCCCCATAACAACATGGGTAGGTGGTCGGTTAAGAAGATAGACAACAATAAATACCACTTCAGCCCAAAATTTGTTCGGAACATTCCTGTGTTGTTACATGGAACAAGCCATTTCAACAACTGTATGGTTGCAGCGTTCGACAACGCTGTTCTGTTGAGGAGTGTAGGGTGTAGTTAACCGACGTTTGATGCCATGAGTATCACAGAAGTTGGAAAAAGAAGAAGAACAAAATTCCCCCCCCATCTGTCCTAAGAGTTATGATATTATAGCCAGACTTTTTTTCAATTGAAGATTTAAACTTCTGAAAGATACTCAATACATCATATTTATATTTTAGAAAATACACCCACATCTTTCTACTGAAATCATCTACAATAAGAAAAACATATTTGCAACCAGTAATAGAATATGTATGCATAGGATCACAAATATCAACATGAATTAACTGGAGTACCTTAGATGCATGACAAGATTCTCCATCCTTGAATGAAGACCGATGTTGCTTGCCAGCTTGACAGGTGCCGCATACTCCCACTACTGAGTCTGAATATCAGGTAACTATGACATAAGTCCCTCCCAAGAGAGCTGAGAGAGATACTGCATGTTTAAATGCCCATATCGCTGATGCCATAGAGTGCTGATGGGAGAAACATGAGCTGCTAGAGTTACTTCTGGAGAATCTCCAATGTCAAGAAGCCTGTATAGACCATGATCCTCTAGGCCAACAACAACCGTAAGACTAGTGTCCCTGTCGATAATGGAGCACTTCTGTGCACTGAACACTACATCAAGCTGAGGAGAGTTCCTCATAATCTGGCTGACAGACAACAGATTAATTTCCATACCAAGAACATAGTACACATTCAGGAAGATGAGTGTGTGCCTTGTTGTCGCATAGATTGTCATGACAACGCTCAGACCGGGGGCTGTCACCCTGATCCCCGATCTTTCCGTTTAAGTCGTCTCCCGCGGCTAAGGGGGGTAGACCCTATGGGACAAAGGATGAACAACTGTGGACCAGTTGTGTTGGGAGAAACAACAAGGGGAAACAAGCACTTGATTTATTTTATAAGTTAATGTACCAATGCCTTATGGAGTTAATGATTAAATGATAATTTATTAAATATTGTCGAAATATAACCTTATAAAACAATCATTTATCATCAAATAACCCAAGCAATGCAAGATATTCGATAAATGCACAATGCTGTAATAATGATCCAGCAATTAAATTTCTAAAGATTGAATGCTTTAAAGAACCATACAATTTAAATGGTAACCAATTACCACTTTCATATAGCTAACATGTAAATAAACATTTAAGTGCATTTAACTATAGAAAAGTGGAACATAAATACCACAAAAGAAAAAGTAAAAGACATGAAAATAAATTGTCAATTTTTAATTAGTCTTTTTCAAAATTTTTAGTTTTATATATTTTTCATTATCTATTCTTATGTCAAATTAGACCAAAATATCTAAATGAAAATGAAATTTAAATATATACAAATGAAATGGAATTTAAGTCTAAAACTAAGATCTAAATTCTAATTTATATACACAATATAAAATCTAATTTCTAAATAAAACTCAGACCTAAAACTTAAAACTAACAGCTAATTTAAAAAAAAATGAAAATCAATTTTTTATTTTCAAAATTTTTATGATTTTTTTTTATTAAAATCTAACTTGAAACAAAATTAAATCTAGATTTAAAGAAATTTAAATCTAAAACTAAAACAAGAATTTAATTAATCTGAAACTGAAATGAACTAATGCATGTCTAAAACTAAAGCTAAAACAAATTTTAATTCAAAACCTAAAAACTAATCTAAAATAGGAAAAATCAAAACTAAAATAAACTAAAGATTAAATCCTAATTAAATGAAAATGAAATGCAAAATAACAAAACTAATAAATTTCTAAAATCTAAACTACATTCAAAATAAAGTCAAATCTAAACTTAAACTAACACCTAATCTACATACAAAAATGAAAATTTATAAAATTCAAATCCTAACTAAATAAAACTCTAAAACATAAAAAAATTCTAACCTAAGGTAAAACCAAAACAATAATCTCAACTAAAATTAAATTCTAAAACTAAATAAAAGGAAACTAAAAACCTCTTTATGCCTTTTTTTTTAATTTTAATTCTTATGGTTTATTTATTTATTTTTAATACAAAATTGAAACCAGAAAACAAAAATTAAATTAAAGATTATTTAAAAAAAAAAATTGAAACTGAGCAATGTACATAAGTTTAAATATATACAAACTAAAAAAAAATGAAATTTTATTAAACGAAACTAACCATAAGATAAAATACAAAATGAAATTACACTAAATAAAAACAAAACTTAACCTAACCTAACATATACAAAACATAAATGCATAAAAAGAAATTGAATTTTTGTTTTACTTTGGCAGCTGCAGTTTAGTACGCAGAGAGCGTAGGAGGAGAAAAATGCAGGTTTGGGTAGCGGATGAAAGGGAGACACTGCGTGGAGGGAGGAGATGGATGTAGCAACATTGCTGATACCAGGTTGATGGCCTCAGAGGGAAATCCGAAGAGCAACTTTGGAGCAGTGTATAAAGTTTGGAAGAACAACGATGTAACTGTGGGAGAAATGATTGAGTAATGGCAACGAATGTGAAGTTAAGGGTTTCAAAGGAAATACGCAGGTCAAGGATGAGGGTTTTGGAAATGATTCGTGGGCAGACAGCGGGTGGGCAACGTGGAGCTGCGTAGGAAATTTGTAGAAATGACAGGATAAGAGGGAGCCACAAAAAGAAACGATATATGGAATGCGGCGTGACGAGAAAGGCAGGATTTGGAAAGAGAAAGACATAGAGGGAGAAGAGGCTGCTAGTGGGAAAAAGCTGTGTGGAGGTGAGCAGCAATCCCACAGCCTGCTTAATTTTTTTTTTTTGTTAATTTTTTTTTGTAAAATGAAACCCCAGGCAGCAGCAAAGAAACGGCTTGGAAAACCTTGAACCTCTTCAGAAAACTTAATTTAGAAATCAATGGCTTCAGACTGTCTGATGAAAACCCCACAAAATTTTTAAAATCTGTACCTGCAACCTGTAATGGCAAAAACAAAACACCGAGAAGTAAAATGTGAAAGAAACAAAACTGAAAACCCTAAAACCAGCTAAAAATTTACAATATTTACAAATTTTCGACTCTTAAGCAGCTAGATTTGTTAATAATCCACAGTACTATTTTCATAATTTAATTTTAATGTGAGATACTTCAGAAAACCCTTCACGCATTCATAAAAATTTCAAATAAGAAGCTCGGGATTAAGAACTGGCTGGGCTCCTTCAGAAAACAGAATCCAGGAGTTGGCTAATTCAGCCGAGAACTTCCCCTAATGCCCGGTAAACTCAAAACTAAGATTTCCTGCACAGCTTGAAATCAACCATCAACATAGAGGGAGAAAACAATAGTGAAATCGAGATCAAATGGAGAGACCTGCCATTATATTTCAGAATCTAAAATATCATTCAAACCCCAGAGATTAGACAAGATACCTATGCCTAAATCAATCTTCATCAAGCTATAATCAATGGCTGAAAATAAAATTATGCAGAAAAATAAATCATCTTACAACACTTCCAGAAGAGTAACACCAGCGAGATTTTTAACCCCAAAGTCTTTTTTTATTGCACAAAAAATGACTACAAGAGAGCTTTCTTTAACACCAGACTCTCAGATCCAATCTGATCTCAAATGACCCTTAACACCCTATCTAAAGGAAAAATTCCCAACGGCTAGTTCA
The DNA here is from genome assembly GCA_000404065.3 of Pinus taeda. Lineage (NCBI taxonomy): Eukaryota > Viridiplantae > Streptophyta > Pinopsida > Pinales > Pinaceae > Pinus > Pinus taeda. Next base: position 71,368 of record APFE030251811.1, read on the forward strand.
AGTGATCCATGTCAAAATGATTTCGACCGTCGATGAGGATCAAAATCCCTTTTAATCTCATCCGTCGAATTTTTAAATACATTTTGATATATTAAAAAATTGAAATTCTGCATTTATTTACTCAAAAATTTGACTTATTATTATTTTATTATTTTTAAATTTTTTTATTTTATTTTATTTTTTAATTATTTTTTAAAATGTTATTATTATTTTTATTTTTAATTTTTATTTTTCTTAATATTTTAAAATTTTAATATTATTATTATTTATTATTATTATTTATATCTTATTATTATTTTTTTTTTTGTTGGATCTCTTGAGCTTAACCTTTGGAAAAATCACCCAGGAACCTTGGACTTAGGACTTATGAGGGGATTAAAACATTTTCTAACCCTCAAGACACTTTACATCATGACTTTTACAATTTTACATCTCAAGGGGGAAAACCCATTTGACATAGACCCTCATAGACCACCCAGTTTTGCGACACAACTATAATGTAGCAAATCAAACAATTTGTAATAACCTAACCAAATAGTTAGAATTATTTCCAAATTACTTTTACATAGACTCGAAGCACACTAGGATTCTCATAAGATTCTAATGACAAAATCCATTCCAGCTTTGGGGTTAGGCTGAAGGAAAACTCTATCGATCATGGATCGGTGAGACAAAAATATTTCTGAAACGTAGATTATCACTAGAAAATTAGGTCCACCTAAGCAATTTACATACATGACTCGGATTTGCTAAGATTATTTACAATTTACACATGCATACTAGGTTTACAACATAACATGATCATGTCGACGATCACTGTCGAATGGCACAGAAACATTAATCAAGTGCTATCCGTTTTGCGAAAAAAGGGGCTGTACTGCTATGGGTAGTTGACACGTAGTGGTCAACACGCCCACCAGACTGGATTTGAACTGTACCTTTGCCAACCACTGTGTACTCTTCACCTCTGCGGAATACTACTGAATCAGTAAAAGGTGAGAAGTCAATAAACTAGTCACGCCTGTGAGCAAAATGGTGTGATGCACCAGAGTCAATGTACTAGGCCGAAGACAGGGACATGATCTGAAGACCTTTTAGCCATAAAAAGGCATAAAAGGTAGATTCTGTCTGCTCGGAATGTTCTGCAACATTCGCTGTTTGATGGGGCACTCCCTATTTCTTCTGTTCAGAAGCAATCCTCTGTCAACAATCTTTCTCCATGTGGCTGAATTTGTGACAGTAATTACACTGCACATTTTTCTTCCTAGCAGGATAAAAAAACTGAGAACCTTTCTGTTGAAAGGACTGAGAGGACTAATATTTGGTAGCAAAAGCATTTTCTGAGGAGGCTGATGAGGCACCACTACCAAACTGTGGTTTCCAACGATCCTACTGCATGAGTTTGGTGCATAACTCCGAAAGCTTCAGATCAACATTAGTGGAGGTAATGTTGAGTGTGTCTAAAAGGTGCTCATAAGATTTTGGTAGACTTTTCAGAGTGGTGACTACCATATCTTCTTCCTCCATTGTTCGACCAATGACTTTGAACTGATCTTGAATGTCTTTAATCTTGTTAAGATGTTCTTGTAAAGACATATCTTCGTCCATCATGATGGAGAACAATTGATTCTTGAGAAATAAAGCTCTGTTCTTGTTAGATGTCTCGTGCAATTCCTTCAAATGTTGCCATATCTCAGTAGCTGTCTTGCCAGAAGGAATCTACGGTAACTGATCATCAGTCACAGAGAGCTTGAGAAGCATAATGGCCTCTCGATTTCGATCATCAAACTTATCTTGATCAGTGCTAGCTATACCAGGACGGAGCTCTTTGTTCAGAACAAGCTGATCAAGACGCCTATATTCAAAAATGGTCAACATTCTTTGTTTCCAGATGTTATAATTTGTGCCATTAAAGCGCTGACTGCCATCCAACATTAGATTGGTTAGCGAAGCCATCTGCATGTTTCCCAAGACACAGAAAACACCAAAGTAATCTGGCCCGGATTTTAATGCAGATGCTGACTAATCCGGACAAAATCTGACAAGTGCAAAAATTCCCCGCTTTTAATAATTACTCATGCATAAAAATGTATGCATTGAAAATATTCGTCCAATAACTGATTTTTGAGAAGGCTGAGAAAATAAAAAAAAAATTCCCTTGGCCCCCACCGATTATGATTCCGTAATTGAGCTTTGATCTAACAGAAAATTTAGACTAAGGTGAAGAGAAAGAGTAAACAATATTTGATGTGTAGCATCCACAAACATGCTTTTATTGGCATCCATGAATAACCCAACTGTTTTTGAAGAAAACTTTTGGGTCACTGTCAGACAGCAGCTTGGACCATGGACGTTTAAATAATAAACATGCACGACACTTTACTTACTGGCCACTCGCAGTCTGCAACATTGGGGTTTAATAAATATTGATATGACCTTTAGTCTGCAGCTCGAGTATTTGAAAAAGATTTGCAGAAAGGTACCTTACCAAGTCGACAAAATGAGAAATCTACATTCAATACTCCTCGACGACGAACTAGATCGGCCCTTAATATGAGATCTTTGACTGCGATGACATCTGCAGACAGCTCGGAAGTCGATCGGCGGGAAGACCCCGCGGAAGCAGCTAGAAACGAACGCTGCTTGGAAATCTGCCCCAACAATGACTTTGCTTCGTATTCCTCGCGTCTGCCAAAATTTCGGTGGTTCCTTAAACCCAAAGCCTGATTCTGCACGACTCAGAATTGCTACGCAGCCTCGAGAGAGCCTCGAACTGCTTCTTGAACGTTGCATTGCCAATGCCGGGACAATGAAGACAGTTACGGAAATGTTGGGTTTTCAGGGAATGAAGGTCAATCTACTCTACACAATATTGAAGCCGCTCAAAACTGCACAGGCCGCACTGAATTTTTTTCTGCACAGAATGACAGATCTATTTTCTCTCTCCGCAGAGAAAAGAATGAGGAACTCTGTGAATCGATGGAGAAACCCTCTACAAACGCTCGACAACAGTGGATTCTGTGTTGCTATGTCAGTAGAGAGCAATTTTGAAATAAAGGACGAAATTTTTCAAACAATGAAAAATTATTTGGAAAAAGTACCCGTGCTCTGATACCATAATCAATGAATGGATTGAATTGATTTACATGAGCAAATGAAGCTCAATAAGTAATACAGAGATATTTACAGAGATAGAAACATCAAGTTTCTATTAGGAAATAGAAACAATTGGTTTCTTTTAAGAAACTGCTAAAAAGATAAAAATAGAAACAACTAATAAGAATGAGCATTAAACACTAAATAACATTATTCTAATAATTTTGATGCTTCTTTTGGTACAAGTTCTTTGAACCTATTGGTCAATGACTTCTTTTCGTCCTTAAGTTTTTTAATCTGTTTGAGTAGATTTTGATTATGATTTTTAAGACATAAGCATTCCTCATTCTCTGAGTCAACTTTATTTTGTACTTCATGGTTCTCGTCTTTTAAACACTTCATTTGTTCTACTAATGTTTTGTTAGGGCTCTTTAAACATAAATTTTCTTGTTGTTGTTCTAATAAACGCTCCTTGAGCTCCTTCTTTGATGCTTTAGCTTTCTTGACTTGTTCGAGTAGTTTTTCTTTATGATCTCCGACGTGCGAAATTTCTTTGTCTTTGCTACAGATGACTTTAAGCTCTTTTTGCTTCTTTGATATAGGTTTTTCATTATCTTGAAACATCGAGTCTGAGATATCCTTAAGATCTTCTAATGAAGATTTTATTGATTTTGATTTGTTGATTTGGGGTAGCATCGGCGTGCTCTAGCCATGAAAATTGGTGGAGGGGCTAAAGCACATGAGATCTCGAAAACCTAGAAAGGGTTTGGTCAGATTTTAAATGGTTTGGGAGATATTAAAATAATTAATATTTTTAATGGGGTTCCTAAGTTATCTAATAAAATTTATATTTTATTATTTGTCAATTGCATATTTGTATTTGTTTGTGCTCCATCTACTATAAGAGTCAAGTCTAAACTTAGGAAAAATAAAATATTAATAGGTATTAATATAAAACTGGGTTAGAATGGTCCAAAAGTCATGGATCAAGCCAAATATAATCTTAGCCATTGATTAGAGATTTAATCTCGGTTGTTAATGGACCAACGAGAAAAGTATAAGAGGAGTCTTGAGGGTCAGTTGGAGAACACATTAAGAGAGATCAAGAATTCGATTTTCTAGGGCAGGGTTTGTTGAGGAAATCGAGTGAGTGATCCGAGTTGCAGTTGAGGGGCAGTGAATACATAGCAGAGAGGCAGAGTTAGTACTAGGAGGATCAACACAAAGCCGGGAGAGGTTGACGCAGAGCCAGCTAGAGGCTACGCAGAGGCAGCCAATGGCCATGCAAAGGCAGCGAGGAGTTGCGCAGAGCTAGAAAGGGCCAGCGTGTGAGATGTAGAGGGTCTAAGGGCTGACACAGAGGCTCCAGAAGCTAACGCAAGGCTAGAGAGGCTGACGCAGGGCCTAGAGGCAGCGCTAGGAGAATTTTGTGGGACAGATTGAGAGCTGGAGAGTTGGATAGGGTGATGCAATCCCTATTAGAGTGACGCAGAGCAATAGAAGTTGCATTGTTACTGTGGGATCATTCATTCGGTGATTTAGCTGGAATATCTGTCTCTGACTGAGAGATACTACTGTCGAGGGAATTCTTTGTTGGCTGAGCCATTTCTGGCACCTTGGTTGTGTTGACCTAGGTTGTCATTGATGTCAATATGGCAATATTCTAGATACTAGATGATGATATGGAGCCAAGGGGAAGTAGAACAGATCCTTGAAGAGACAGGAGCAAGGCCATTAGGATAGCTAAGCCATAGGCAAAAGGAATTACCAAAGGAGGCAGATCAAAGCATATCACAAGATATAAGAGCAAGAGAGGCATTCATATATGCAAAGAGGTCTTTGAAAGACACTGCCAAGCCAGAGGAGCCACATTGGAGCAAGAGGAGTTACAACAGGAACCATATAGCAAGGAGGCATATCAGAGCAAGAGGATCCATATTGGAGGAGCACTGCATGTAATACATGCCCACGAACCAACAGGTGGAGCCATATATATATATTTATATATATACACCATAGGTATATGCCAAAGTACAGAGGAACAAACAGAGCCATCAGAGCAACACAGGACACAAACAACCATCAGAGGAAGCAGACAAAGCCATTAGAGGAGCAATGGGTGGATTTATATTATCGGGAGCTATTGGGCCACAAAAGAGCTATATGCATACAAATACATTGTCAGAGGCCATATATGCATGCATTCACAGGCGCTGCCCTGTGTTTTTTCATATGTTTTAATGGAATTATTGTGTTAAAGGATCGTCTGGTGGGCTCATTCCATGGAACTGGTTTTGGAGATAGAAAAACCCAAATACATTAGGTATCAGGTGTAAAACACAGTTGGTTTGAGAACCCGGATCTCAAATCCTTTAGATAGAGATTTTGAACGTTATCAGGTCCGTAGAAACCCGAATTACATCAATCCTACATAAACACTTAGTGGATCCAGAAAAACGGACTTGAAAATATATGCACGGGAGTTTTGGGATTCAATTGGGTTCGGGACTTACATCGCATCGACATATCAGAGTGGGAGTGTATTAAGTGTTAAGTGCCATTGTAAATCGCTGATAGCAATCAGTGATATCGCATCGGACCAAAGGAATAGCGCCGATAGTGCAGTCCATTGGGACCTCCGATCGCCGATAAGGCAATTTGATCTGGACTGTCAGTTCTCATCGCTTTAGATCAATGGTCACAAATGCTTGGCACTTTGACTTTGGCGTCCAGTAAGCGTGCCGATAGGAAAAGGTAAAACCAGTGTTTTGGGGTATTTTTTCGAAGTATTTATGTTTAAAAGGAAAACAAGCGGATATAGTTAAAAGGGTGATCTGAAGGGTGATTCAGGGTGTTTAGGCATTCTTTAAGGACATTCCGGTTCCAAAAGGAAAAGGCATGGATCATGTGGAAAAGGTTTTGGGGCCGATTGTGATGAAACTGTGGAGGAGCGGATCCGATACAGTATTAATGCGGGTGTATGGATTATTGAAGTCTGCCCTTTAGTTTTTTGGAGACAGAGATACGTTAAGGAATTTTCTCGATAGCTCAGAAGACTAGAATCAAGCCGATTGTGATTGCGATAGAACGTGGCATGTCCGTTATGTTGTAAAGCCCTGTGTATGTTAAATAATTATGGATAAAAGGAACGTTGTTACAGTCTTTAACTTGTAATAGGTATTCTCTGTGTATACGGCCCCTCTTCCTCCTGAATGTGTCCTGTGAATATTGGGATGCTTGGATAGAAAGAGGAAACCAAAAGTCAACATGCTGAAGCAACAAGCGAGCGCAGAGGAAATGACAACAACCGAGGAGGAAACTAACAGGATAAGCGAGCGTTGAGGAAGCCAAAAAGCCATCAAAAAAAGGAAACTAATAGACAAAGGCATGTGGAATGGATAAGATGAGAAAAAGCAAAGAACAACGAGCTGTTGAATGTTGTTGTTGTTGTTGAACACTGTGGAAATACGTTGGAGGAGACAGAGGCCGTGTGAGGGTCTAGTAGAACAGAAAGAGGGCCAAAGGGCCAACAGGACAGCAGACAGTCGAAGGGGAGAAGTAGCCAACAGAGAACATAAGCTTGAATAGGAAGTTGTTCTTTATGCAGAGCTTAGTGTAGCTAACAATAGATTGACTAACGCTATGTGAAGACATTATCAGAGAGCATGAAGGCTATTGGAGACCGTGTGGGCAGTGTGCAGAGTTGTGAAGACTACTTCATAAGAATACTAGCTATCATTGATGCTGTAGCTTGGAGACTGCAGTGAAGCTATAAACAGACAGAGCTCAGCAGAGAAGAGTTCTGAGAGCAGAACATTACTATCAAATGAACCTTGACAAGATTGGGTTAGAACCCTTGAGGCTGGTGCCTTAGATGTAAGTAGGATTGGAGTCCTTGGGGCTAGTGCCTTAAAAGCAAGAAGGATAGGAGTACTTGGGTCTGGTGCCTCAGAAGTAAGAGGGATTGGAGTCTGTGGGACTGGTGTCTTAGGAAATGGAAGGATTGAAGTCCTTGGGAGTTGGTGCTCCTAAGTCCAAGATTGGTGTCTTGGCGAAATAGAGTTGGTGCTCTGGAGGTTGGAGCCTCACCAAAGTCTGAGTTGGAGCTTGGTAACTGATTGCAACCACTTATATATTGTATCTATTTTACTGCAAAGATTATATTAATAAAAGCATTTATTATTGTTGTTCATCTTGTGTTCTGAATATAAATTGTTTAATTGGTAAAACAATAGTCGAAAAGGAAATATTGATTCACCCCCCCTCAATATTTCCAACAATTGGTATCAGAGTTGGTACCTTCATTCAAAGCCTAACAGCTTGAAGGTTGACCTTTAGAACACAAATGGTGAAGTCAAGGAAGAAAGTCTCCAATCCTCCTAAGGATGTGTCTCCCTCTACTACTAAAATAGAAGACAATCAATTTGAGGAGTCTCCAAGGCTCAATAGGAACTTTAATATTTGGGAAGCAAGAATGAGGAATTTCTTACAGACTCAAGGCATTGAAATCTGGAAATCAGTGATTAATGATAGCAGGATGGATAGAGAATCCAAGGCGTACAATGCAAAAGCAGTAAAGGCAATCTTGAATGGGCTACCTGATTTTGTAAAGAACAATCTAGGAAAAGATTCATCAGCAAAGGGCATAATGGACAAACTTCATGATCTTCACTCAAAAGGAGCATTGACCATGACCACCAGTCAAGAAGGAAATTCATAACCCATCATAGAAGCTGAACATGAGAATGATGTCATCAAGGCTAAAATAGGCCTAGAAGATGAAGAGAATGAAAAAGACTTTGTAGAAGATCTCCTTGCTCAATTTATGACTGCCATGGAAGAGGTTAACAATTTGAAAAAGGAAAATGAGGCACTTAAGAAGATAGCTCCAGTTGGTGACCAAGATCAAACAAGAAAGAAAGTTGACCTCATCAAGCTTCAAGTACAAGAAAGGGATGAAGAGCTTGCCAAGCTTAAGAAGGAATTTCATCAAAGCAAAAGGAAACATCATGAAGAAGTCATATCCATGACAAATCAATTGAATAAAGCAAAGAAGCAAGAAGATACCTTGTCAAGTCAACTTAAACAAAGGCAGAAGAGCTTGAACAAACTCGAAGAAGAGATTGGTCAGTACAAGGTAGAGGTCTCCTCTCTCAAATTTCAACTACAAGAAGCAAGGAAACAAGCACAAGGAACAGAAAAGACCATGAAAGCATTGGAAGTCATAGAAGGACAGGTTGATGAAGCAGGAAAGTAAAGAAACACCATGATCTGTCAACTAAAAGCAAAGGATGAAAAAATCTTCAAATTAAAATCGAACATCAAGCTTCTCAAGGCTGAAACATGTGAAGCTACAAGTGTCAAGGAAGAAATGGAGAGTAGTCAAGCAAAGAATGAAGAAATCTTCAAAATGAAGTCAGATATCATCTCCCTTAAAATAGAAGCAGATGAAGCTATTCGTATCAAGGAAGAAACTGAGGAACAACTTGCAAAGAAGAATAGTGAGTGTGAAAAATTGAAAGAAGAGATTGTCTTCCTTAGAACGAAAGTTGAAGGGATGAACAAAATCTTGAAGAGCTCTCAAGACTTAGATGACATGCTCATTTATCACAGATGTCCATCTGATAAATCAAGTCTCGAGTATGCAGGTGAACCCTCAAACAAGAATGAAAATGCTTTAAACGAAAGAGATGTGAAGAAGCCAGACAGAAATGGTGATGCTCCTAGTTCCAGCAAAGGCAAGGAGAAAAATCATGGCTACAATAGAAGAAATCCTGCTCCAAGAAGAAATCCAACTCCAAGAAGAAATGTAGATGATGTCAAAGATGCGAGAGGCAATGGTTATAATCAAAGGATCTCAACGCAGAAAGGCTTCAAAAGTACATCAAAGAAATCTCCATCTCCCAGTTACCAAAGTTCATTTTTTGGTTATTGTTATTCTTGTACAAACTTTGGTCACATGGCAAAAGACTGTAAAACATATCATAAAGATAGATGTTATGGTCCCCAACCATCTCATAGAGATAGATGTTATAGTCTTTGACAACCTCCAAGAAACAATTTTGCAGGAAGAAATCATGAATTCTTATTCATGAACAATGTAGAATGCTTCTAGTGTCATAACATTGGTCATATGTCACATGATTGTAACTTAACATGGGCTCTTACACAAGTTAGAACCATGCAAAAGAAGAAAGTTACACAAGTATGGAGAAGGAATAAAATACAGTCCAAAAGTCCCTTAAGCTCTCTAGCCAACAGCATATGTCATTGGCCTGAATTTTGACAATCTAAGCATTTTATGAGAAGACTCTGCCAAAAGATATGATGCATACAGTTAGGGCTGTAATTCTTGATCACTATTGCAGAAGCTATTAGTGAAAAGGGTCCTGATGAAATCCTTGTTGAGCTATATTAACAATCATTCTGTGATGAAGATCATGTCTCAGGGGCACTCCATTGAAGCTTATGATCCTGTAACCATTCTTTGGACTGTTGCTAAAGAAATAGGGCAAACAACCATGGTGTTTGTTATCACAGAAGTTTATGTCTTAACTTAGGAATTTAATGTGAGAACAGATAAATTGTGGACACTAATAGAGGCAATCTTCAAACAAACAGATACATTTGGAATAAAGTTTGAAGTAAGAGCAGCTGGTAGCCTATATCAAAACTGAAACATTGCAAAAAGATGCAAATCAACAGAATAAATTTAAACGACAATCACATATTGGATATCTAAATCTACAAAGATATGTACAAGAACACAAGGACAAGATATGTACAAGAGCACAAAGGAACTCAGATCTGAAGAAAGACAACAAGAAAGATAATCTCAGTGGCAGTTTCTCTTGATTCGGACTATGAAGGTCTCTCAATTCTACTTGTGGAGACAACAATATGGATTGAAGCATAAAAGCTTGAACTTGGACACTTGGTGTATAGCTATTTGAAATCGAATTGTATACATTGAAGTAGAGCATCTTTAAGCATTGTTGAAGTCATGATAAAGTAGTTCTGAGACATGAAGAGGGAATAATGTGCAAATTGATGATAAAGCATCAATCCTTTTATCTTGAGTAAAAAGAAGAAGAGCACTATGACACAGGGAGTCATAGACCCATGAAGATCTACCATTCATGAAGAACAAAAGCAGTTTTATAGGGAGAGTCCTAGAGCACTCCTTTGCCTTTGATATCAAAGGGGGAGAGAAGAACAATATTGCCATCAATAACAAAGGGGGAGATTGTTGACCTAGGTTGTGATTGATGTCAATATGGCAATATTCTAGATACTAGATGATGATATGGAGCTAAGGGGAAGCATCACAAATCCATGAAGAGACAGGAGCAAGGCCATCAGGATAGCCAAACCATAAGCAAGAGGAGTTACCAAACGAAGCATATCAAAGCAAATCACAGGATATCAGAGCAAGAGAGGCGTTCATATATGCAAAGAGGTCTTTGAAAGACACTACCAAGCCAGAGGGAGGAGTTACAGGAGGAACCATATAGCAAGGAGGCATATCAGAGCAAGAGGAGCCATATTGGAGGAGCGCTGCATGTAATACATGCCCACGAAGAACCAACAGGAGGAGCCATATATATATGTATATATATATATATATAATATATATATATATAAAGTACAGAGGAACAAACAGAGCCATCAGAGGAAGCAGACAGAGCCATTAGAGGAGCAATGGGTGCATTTATATTATCGGGAGCTATTGGGCCACAAAAGAGTTATATGCATACATTTACACTATCGGAGGCCATATATGCATGCATTTATAGGCGCCGGCCTGTGTTTTTTCATATGTTTTAATGGAATTACTATGTTAAAAGATTGTTTGGCGGGCACATTCCATGGAACTGGTTTTGAAGGTAGAAAAACCCAAATACATTAAGTATCGGGCGTAAAACACAGTTGGATTGAGAATCCGGATCTCAAATCCTATAGACAGAGATTTTGAACATTATTGGGTCCGTAGAAACCCAAATTACATCAATCCTGCATATTTCCTTATCGCATCGCCGAAAGCCTTTTACACTGGAAAATCACGCTAAACACTTAGTAGATCCAAAAAAACAGACTTGAAAATATATGCACGGGAGTTTTGGGATCCAATTGGGTCCGCGACTTACATCGCATTGGCATATCGAAGCGGGAGTGTATTAAGTGTTAAGCGCCATTGTAAATCACCGATAGTGATCAACGATATCACATCGGACCAAAGGAATAGCACCGATAGTGTAGTCCATTGGGACCTCTGGTCGCCAATAAAGCGATTTGATTTGGACCGTTAGATCTCATTGTTCAATGGTCACAAAGGGTTGGCGCGTTGACTTTGGTGTATAGTAAGCGCACCAATAGGAAAAGGTAAAAACCAGTGTTTTGGGGTATTTTTTCAAAGTATATCTTTTTTAAAAGGAAAACAGTGAAATATAGTTAAAAGGGTGATCCGCGGGGTGATTTGGGGTGTTTAGGCATTCTTCAAGGACATTCCGGTTCCGAAAGGAAAAGGTATGGATCATGTGGAAAAGGTTTTGGGGCCGATTGCGGTGAAACTGTGGAGGAGCGGATCCGATACAGTATTAATGCGGGTGTATGGATTCTTGAAGTCCGCCCTTTAGTTTTTTGGCTGTGTTCAATCGTAATTCCTGTGTATTTGTATATTTTTCTTGCGAGGGGTTTGGAGACAGAGATACATTAAGAAATGCTCCTGATAGCTCAGAAGACTAGAATCAAGGCAATTGCAATTGCGATAGGACGTGGCATGTCTGTTATGCTGTAAAGCCTTGTGTATTTCAAATAATTATGGATAAACGGAGCGTTGTTACAGTCTTTAACTTGTAATAGGTATTCTTTGTGTATATGGCCCCTCTTCCTCCTGAATGTGTCCTGTGAATATTGGAACGCTCGGATAGATAGAGGAAACTGAAAGCCGGGAAGTCAAAGCAGCAAGCGACCGCAGAGGAAATTACAGCGACCTAGGAGGAAACTGGCAGGATAAGCGAGCGTTGAGGAAGCCAAAAAGCCAACGAAAAAAGGAAACTAATGGACAGAGGCATTTGGAACGGATAAGATGAGAAAAAGCAGAGAACAAAGAGCTGTTGAATGTTATTATTGCTGTTGAACGCTGTGGAAATAAGCTATAGAGGAGACAGAGGCCGTGTGAGGGTCCAACAGAACAGAAAGAGGGCCGAAGGGCCAACAGTACAACAGACAGTTGAAGGGGAGAAGTAGCCAGCAGAGAACATAAGCTTGAACGGGAAGTTGTTCTTTATGCAAAGCTTAGTGCAACTAACAGTAGACTGACTAAAGTTGTGTGAAGACATTATTAGAGAGCATGAAGGCTATTGGAGACCATGTGTGGGCAGTGTGCAGAGTTGTGAAGACTACTTCATAAGAATACTGGCTGTCATTGATGCTGTAGCTTGGAGACTATAGTGAAGCTATAAACAGACAGAACTCAGCAGAGAAGAGTTCTGAGATCATAATATTACTATCAAATGAACCTTGACAAGATTGGGTCAGAACCCTTCAGGTTAGTGCCTTAGAAGTAAGTAGGATTGGAGTCCTTGGGGCTGGTGCCTCAATAGCAAGAAGAATAGGAATCCTTGGGGCTTGTGCCTCAAAAGTAAGAGGGATTGGAGTCTGTAGGGCTGGTGTCTCAGGAAATGGAAGGATTGAAGTCCTTGGGAGTTGGTGCTCCCAAGTCCAAGATTGGTGTCTTGGTGAAATAGAGTTGGTGCTCTAAAGGTTGGAGCCTCACCAAAGTTTGAGTTGGAGCTTGGTAACTGATTGCAACCACTTATATATTGTATCTATTTTACTGCAAAGATTATATTAATAAAAGCATTTATTAATGTTGTTCATCTTGTGTTCTGAATATAAATTGTTTAACTGGTAAAATAATATTCAAAAAAGAAATACTGATTCACCCCCCCACTCTCAGTATTTCCAACAGGTTGTATTCTGAAACTGCATAATAATAAAACCCTCTAAGTAGCTGCATTGGTTTTTTCACATTGGGTTTTTCCGGGGACATTAGTCCAAAAACAACGTTGTCACTTGTGTGCTTGTTTACTTTTAGTTGATGATCTGTATGTGTTGATACTGTACTTGTATTTATTCTCAGTATTTATATGGTAAATAATTTGTTAAGTAATTGAACAAGTAGGAAGAAATAAATCAGATAGTATAGGAAGAATTTCTAATGGGTTAAACTTAGAAATTCCAACATGATTTACTTGTTATATCTCAAAGCGTGACCATCTTCCCTTCATAAGGAAACGTCAAAAGTTGTTTCTCTATGTTTAACATGAATGTACCCAAATCCTTAAGCCGGGGTTGACCAAGTATGATGTCAGTCTTTTTATCCATCCTTACAACATGAAATTGAGATATGTACTCATAATGACCTATTGTCACTTGTAGATCACTAATTTTATACTCTTTGGTCAAAAATATTTTTCTTTACGCCAATGCTTAGCTCTAGAATTAATAATTGATTTTCCAAGTTGATGTTGATATAATTTCTGTCATTTCTTGGGCTAATGGTGACATTAACTTCTCTTCCTTGGATACTTCCATTTAATGTAATTACTCCATGATCTGTAAATGAAAGACCATTATAGGAAAATCTTTCTTCCTTCCTTCATTATTTTAGAATTGAGCTCCATGATTTTTTTTTTTCAATGATTGATCCCATTTTGTTTGTCGAGACGACTTTAAGTATATATTTAAAGTTCCTTTGGACTTTGTACTTTGGCCTCCTTTAAGAGTGCTTTTAATATATATATAAATATATAACATAATATTAAATATATAATCTCAAAATCTTTTAATCCAATTCTTATTATCCTAATATTTCAAAACCCTTTGTATACTTCTTAATATCTACGACGTTGTTTTCCTTTGTACTTTAAAAAGAAATTTAAAATGTTTCATTGGCTTCTTTAAATATCTTATTGTCCTTTGTATTTATTTTTTAAATTTCATATAGCTCTTTAAACTTTAATTCGACTTCACTTTAACGTAAACTCTTATTTGATATTTTCTCCTTAAGTAACCTTTTATAATAATACCCGCCTTGTACTTATATATATTTTCAATAATTTTATGACTTGAACTTTTCTTTAAATACCCCTTTATAATATAATACTTCTCTTTATATATCTTTTATTTATAATACTTTCTTTTCTTTTCGAAAAGTTACTACCTAGTGAAATGTGGCTATTCACTTCTTTGGGGTATAATATAAAATATATGTTCACTTATGTACTTTTGACCCGGTTAATGTTCTCCATGTAAAAAAGTAAAACTTACGATTCACATAAAGAAATTTTGAATTCTTTTTGTTTTTCTTTTACTTTCAAAATACCATGGGTTTCTAGAACTTCAGTTAATGTTTTCCATGTAAAAAGTAAAACTTACCATTTACATAAAGAGATTTTGTATTCCTTTTGTTTTTCTTTTTCTTTTAAAATACCATGGGCAATTACCATGGGTTTCTAAAACCACGGGCTTGTAAACCACTTAATGAAGAATCAAGATAATATTATTTACTCTTCCTTCTCTTACGTATAGTTTTAAATATATTTGAAAAGATTCCCTCTTAACTTTATCATGCACTTTTTATCAATAATGTAAACTTTTTTATATAATGAAGCTCCTTCAAAATTTACCATCGAGGCCCTATATTTTTTTTTTAAATCTTATCATTATACTTTTTTTTTTTTTTCTTTTGCATTTGATTTTTTTCTTTATTTTTAATCTTTGTTTTTCGGATTTTTAGTCTCTCCATATATATTAATTTATTATTATTATTGAATGGACAAATGCTTGATAGAGAAATAGAGAAACTCCAAATTCTTGTAGTGAAACGCTTCAATGACAACAATGTTGATGAATTTGACGGTTAAAGACTTGGATCAAAAAACACAGCTTTGTGTAGTGGTTGAGTGATTAGAGGATCGAACAACTCTAATACCAATGTAACGACCAAAAGTCGTATATGCAACAAAAGTATTTAAAATACTTCATAGACAAAGACATCCATCATAGGATAGTAATTGTAATTGTATATTGCATAAATTAATTGATGTAGGATGAGACAAATGAGAATGAGGGTCCTGAATATATAGCTAGGTAAGTACTCTTTCACAAACAGGCATGTCTGTAAGACATACCTTTTCATTATTAACTAACTAACTATTAGTTAATTTACTTATTATTTATTATTATTTATATTATTTATTATCTATTTTTATTTATTTTTAGATAATTTGTGTTCATAACACTCTGCCATCCATCATTCTCCACCACATCTATTGTCGATTGTTTTCCATGTTCGACTGCTCCACATGTCCCCTGTCAACACGACTCATCAATCGTTTAGTTCCCTTAGAGCCGCCATAACCTCCGAGCTATTGGTTCATTTAACCCTTTCCAGTCTATAACTTACAATTAAACTATATATAAATTAATTATATAGCTTATAAA